>LPNX010849218.1:53200-198793 GCA_001517045.1 Pseudotsuga menziesii
GCATCTAACAAATGATAATCATTAAAATACAGAGTTTTGATATTCACTTATTTAGCTTCGTGGTTAGATAAAGAAACAGTGCCTTGCTTAACCCTTTACTGGGAATTCACAACGAAGTTAGTATTTAGCAGTGATCTTACTTATCAGTTATATAATTATTAATGCATAAAAGAACATAACAACAACACAACAGAACCACAACACATGATATAATGTGGTTCACCCCCAGTTTAGGGGTTATGTCCACAGAACTGTGTTTTATTCAACTCTTTACAAAAACCACAGTTCTGATCTGCGCACTCAGCTGCAGATCCCTTCAATTCCTCAAGCTGCGCACTAAGCTACAGATCTTCTTAATCACCCAAAACCCTATGCACACATAACTGCAGAGGTCATCCACACACACAGCTGGGACTTAACCTTACTTACAAAACAAGCCTTAGCTTCGCATTAATTCATCTTACATCAAAAGCCTAAACTGACTTCTTTACAAGAGTGCTTATTTATAGTGCACTTATTACAAAACCATGGGCTTAAACCATGGGCACCCCGAACCCTAAACCCTGGACTTAAACCATGGGTTTATTACAAAAAGAAGGCTTTGACTCAACCCCGACACCCCTAAGACTATTTTGAGTCACAACTCCACTTAAAAGTTTCCACAAAAACCGCGGAGTTACCAAACCTAAGGACCGTTAAGGTGCATGCCCCAACAGGCCCCTAAGACTCACCAGTGTCCCGTCCTGGGACACTCAGCTGCTTTTCTGGTGGTAGAATCTTGTTGGCGAAGATAGAAAATGGCTTGCTATGGCTGCGTCGTCGTCCCTTCTGCTACTGCTACCACGGCCACGGCTTGCTTGATCCTTGATCCTTTCATCCTTAGTAGAATACGACACTCTCTCATGCTGTTGTCTTCCTCCGTCATATTTATGGCAGTCATGGGGGTCATTGGGCCTTCTATCAGTGACCCCATCCTTCAAACTGCCTCCCGTTCATGTCCTATCAAACATTTGACCATCCACAACTTTGGGTCCTTAACAGGTGGTGCCCCTGTGATTGCATGCCACTGTAATTTTGCATAAGACAAACAGCATGCCTCCATTCTTCAGGATCCTCTTGAGTCTTTCCTGAGGGGTTGTGCCTTTCTTCATTCCACTTAGAGTGAACTTCTGCCTTAAATTTCTTTCTGGTTGATCGTATCTGCATTGGCTGCTTTGGTGCTGGAGATGCCTCCTCGTAAGGAGGATTGCTCAGAAGGTTCTGCAGACCTCTCGTAACAATTCCTGGACTTCGCGATCATTCGACATGGTGCTAACTGTAAACTCAAAGAAGTGCACAATGCAGGAGTCAGAGGCCGGTATAGCTTCTTATAGAAGCTCGCAACAAAATCTATCATCATGGTGCATTAATGACGCCAAATATGATGGAATGGCGGTGAATCCGGCCCACACGACACTAGATTTTCCCAAGATCTCATCATGACATGCAGTTCACGTGCCGACGCCGCCAAGTCGAATTTGTCCCGTCAGTCACATTTTAGGCTGCGAAACACCTTTCTTCTTCTACATAACTACTAAATTTAGCTTCGCCTCAATGAGTTCCCTCGACATAATATTCACCTTCGACCCATCCTAACCTACACGGCAACCAAACTTCAACCTTCAAACTTTGACAGTCTTCAACACTTCGTAGCTTTGAGAACAGCTTCATTATAGTATAGTACCCAATTCCAACTGTTCTTGGTACTTTGACTGCCCTTTTTGCTACTACTTCTGATTAAGGGGTCCCGGCTTGTCCCTGTACTTCTTTAACCTACTTCCATTCACCATGGAAGGTAAAATTTATCCATTCAATTTAGCTAACTGGACTGCACCACCATCAATAACTCTATGCACTATGTATGGTCCTTTCCAATGTGTCTTGAACTTCCTGGGGAATTTCATGAATTTATTGTCATATAAAAGCACAAGATCACCATTCTGGAATTGATTCCTCTTAATGTGTCTATCATGCCATGCTTTTTCTCTAGCTTTATGCACTTGCTGCTGGAACCCTGCAATGAATCTGTCCTCTTCAAGTTCTAGTATCTTTTCCAGCCTTTCTTTCATCACATCTGGGTCATCCATCTCTGTGAAAGCAGATATTCTGAGGCTAGGAACAATGTACTCCATGGGCATGACTTCTTCTTGTCCATAAACCAACCTAAAAGGTGTATGGCCTGTCAACTTCTTGCAGGTGGTTCTATAAGCCCATAGTGCTGCTAGAATTCTAAGATCCCAGTCGTTTCTGTTAGCATTGAAAACCTTCGTCAGAGCATGTTCAAGGATCTTGTTAAAGGATTCGACAGTTCCATTTGCTTGAGGATGATAGGAAGTACTCTTTTGATGATATACTTGAAATTATTCAGTCAATACTTCAATAGTATTATTTAAGAAATGTGATCCTTGATCACTCATAAGAATTCTAGGACACCCAAATCTTGAAAAGATGTTATCGAATATGAACTTCGTGGCTATAGTAGCACTACAGGTCTTGACTGGTTGAGCTTCAGCCCAACGAGTAAGGTATTCAGTTGTTGTAATAATGTATCTTGCTCCAGATTTCTTCGCAGGGGGATTGATAGGTCCAAAAAAATCAATAGCCCATTTGTCAAAGGGTTGTAAAGTTACCTGTGGAACTAGAGGCATCTCATCCCTCCTGGATGGTTTTCCTGTCCTCTGATAGATGTCACAGCTGCGACAATACTCTCTTGCATCTTTATGAATTGTGGGCCACCACAATTTGGCTGTCAGGATCTTCTGTGCTGTAGCTTTTCCTGCGTAATGACCTCCTGCTGCTCCAGAATGTGGCTTAGCCAAAATTAATGGCTTTTCATGCTCCAGGACACATTTGCGCAGTATTTCATCTGGTCCCATCTTATATAGTTGTCCTTCTATTAAGGTAAAGTCAGCTGCTCTAACCACCAGCTGCTTCTTCTGCTGCGTTGTCATTTCTGCAGGTGCAAAACCTGTAGAAAAGTACTGAACAATATCCTGGAAATAATCATCAACCATCTAGATGGAAAACAACTGGGCATCAGGAATACCTTCGTCCAAACTAATGGGCTCTTCTCCTGACTCGAGCCTCGACAAGTGGTCAGGACCTAGATTTAGCCTTCTAGGTTTGACTATGATCTCAAAGTCATATTCTTGAAACAGAATCAACCATCTGCATATCATTCCACCTAGCACAGGCTTGTTAACCAAATACTTCAAAGCAGAATGGTTAGTGAACATCTTAAAATGAGATCCTAACAGATAATGTCGAAACTTCTGCAATGCATAAACCATAGCTAGACCTTCTCGTTCTGTAGTAGTATAATTTTTTTTCTGTTGTGGATAGTTTTCTACTTGCAAAAGAAATAGGGTGATCAATATTACCTTCACCTGACTGAGCCAATACTATACCCAGAGCAATGGAGGATGCATCAACATGCACATGAAACTCCTTATTCCAGTCAGGGAATACTAAGATAGGGGCAGTTACCATCTTTTCCTTCAAAATATCCAATCTTGCTTGACACTCAGGTGTCCATTCAAACCTAATATCTTTCTTCAACTGCTTTTCCATAGGGGCTGTTATCTGAGAATATCCTTTAATGAATTTCCTGTAATATCTAGTATGACCAAGCATAGTGCGAAGTTATTTAACAAAATTCGGAGGTGGAAGGTTCACAATAATGGCTATCTTCACAGGATCCATCATCAATCCTTGCTTACATACAATGTGACCTAGCAGAATTCCAAAATGGGTACAAAAGATACACTTTTTCAAGTTCAAGGAAATCTGATGCTGTCTACATTTGTCCAGCATAAGTCTTAAACTAGCTATATGGTCTTTTAATAACCTGAAGATAGTGCAATCATCAAAATAAACTTCTAAGAATTTATGTATAAATTCCTTAAAATCAGAGATGACTACTCTAGAAAACATAACAGGTGAATTCTTCAAGCCAAAGGGCATAACTGTATACTAGAAGGATCCCATCTCTGTAGCGAAGGTTGTCTTGTGTCGATCTTGTAGAGAAATTATAATGTGATGGTAACCTGAAAATCCATCAGTAAAAGAGTACACTTCTTGACCTCCAACATTGTCTAAAACTTCATCTGTAAAGGGAGTGGGGAAAGGGTCATGCAAACATGCATCATTCAGCTTTCTCAGATCGACACAGATTCTGATTTCTCCCTTAGTCTTCTTTTCTTACACCACCATAGGACTGACCCATTCAGATTCTTCAACAAGCTCAATGATTCTTGCAGCAAGCATCTTATCTAGCTCCATTCTGACTTTTTCCTTATACTTAGGGTTCAGCCTATAAGGGCGCTGTTTCACAGGCTTCGCATCAAGTTTCAAAGGGATCTTTATCACTCCTATATCACCAAGGATACTTTTCATCTCTGAGAACTTCGTCGAAAATAGGTCCTGATATTCATGGAGAAGTTGGGTCACCTTGCTCACCACCATTTCGTCATCCCAATAATCTCCAATGGTAGCATACTTAGGGTTTTCTTCTGACCCAATGTTTACGGTCCGCGTATTTAGGGGCTGAGTCACTTCAGGTGCTTCAACTGCTGGTCCATGTACTTTGCAGTGTCCTTCTGACTCAGGAATTTTAATGTTGCACGGATCGTCATCCTCTTCAATTGCGAGGTTATAACATTCTACTGCATTGGCTTCTTGTTCCTTCCAATCAGGTTGGTATTCTGCTATTTCTTGATCATCAAATACTTTAGTATGGATCAACCTAACAGCTGCATCCAAAGCATGGGAAACCTCATTAATAGAAAATGTCAGCACAAAACTATCAACAAGACTATCCCAAATTACAGTACTGTGGTGAAGCTCGACCTCCGCATACCAGTTCTTTGCTATAGGTTCTAGGGTGTGCACAAACCTATGTACCCATTCTTCACGAGGTACATGCTTCCATGCTTCGTAGCATTGCTCCAAATGTCCCTGACGACTGGTCTTACCATTAAACATGCTTCGCACCTCCTAAGGTTGGTCCCTGAATCTTAGGCAAAGGGACTTCTGGCACGCTGCCCAACTATGAATGTACTTTTTGTGACCATTCCACCATCTGGCTGCTGTGGCTCTGAATGTTGAATCTAGAGTCTCCATTTTTTGTGAGTATGGTACCTGCTCTGAGAATTGCACAATAAACTCTTCTGGGTTTGTCGAACCATCAAAAATAGGTACGGTTCTTATCTGTGAACTAAGCCATCTGAATGACTTGGTAATTCTTGCACATCGATGTCCATGTAGCTCATACAGTCTATTCTGCCAATTCTCTAGGCCATCATCTGAATCCATCATGCAGGAGCTATCACACCGCAAATCCATGATACCTTCAGCAGTAGGATCAACATAATCTTCTTCCTTCACTGTGATATTGTAGATATGGTCCAAAACATCCTGGTCTTCAGCTCTTACTGGCTCGGTGTACCTCTCTCCTTGAGAAGGATCCAATGGGGCTATGACTCTCAATCCTTTCCCTTTGAAAGTCATCTGACTCTTCTTCAGGTTGATTACTGCATCATTATCTATTGCCTATTCAATTACTAGTAGTGTTGGATAGGGGTTGATGTCATCAATTGTTTCAATTACCTCAAAGTCTGCTAAGGTACTGACTCCATCAATATCTACTGATACACTAGGGAGTCTTCCTAGGGGCACAATCTTCTGCTGATTGGCTAATCTCAACTGTATAGGGGACCATTCCAGAGTAGTTTTTCCCATTTGTTCCCATGTCTTCTTAGTTAAGACATTTACTTCTAATCCTAGGTCCAAGATGACATCAGTCATGTCATATTCTCCTATCTGAGCATTCAATCTCATCTCCCTACCAGTTCTTCTGACTCTATGAACAGTTTTTTCCTTGCCAAAACTTCGCTGAGGTTCGCAAGAAGCAATAACTTTTTGCAACTCATTTAAAGCATTCTGATTTCTTAAGAGCTTCATACAACTCTGTAAAAAAGAAGACAGTGTACTTACTTTATTTGTCGAAGCTTCTTGCGGCTGCGATTGTTGCTGAGGTTGTTGCGCAGGTGCTACTGAGGTGTTGGGGTTAGCAAAGTCTCTCTTGGCTTCCATAAATGTCTCTTTTTCTCTTTCGACATCAAATGATGGGATTTTTTCTGGGGCCTTACGAACCCAAGCCTCGGTAGGCTGTTTCTCCTTGTTCTGTACTTTCGTCGTAGCTCCACTCCTGGTAACAACATTAATGGCTGGGACAGGTCGTTGCTCCATAGTGATCAGCTGAATATTCTGAGTAGGGACACTATTTCTTTCTTGAATCTTCGCGATCAGCTGTGGGCATTGCTCAATCACATGGTCGACAGCTCTGCAATATCGACATGTCGTAGTTGGGTTTTGACAGTCTCTAGCTATATTTCCTGCCTGGTTACAGTTATAGCACACAACCTGGCCTTGTCCTCTGCCAGCCATACCACCACGACCACGTCCTCCAAAATTTCCGCGACCTGATGTACTACTGCGGTAACCATATCCATCATTGCCTTGGCCATCATTTTGTACCCGATAAGAATCATAAGTGCGTTCTCTCATGAGGTCAAAGCTGCGACACTAATCTTCGTTGTGTCCCACTGACTTACAGAACTTACAATAAGGGTTCTTAGGGACTTGCACATACCTCTACAGGAGATAGCAGTCTTTAGGTTGATGCTGGCCAATTGTCCCATAGATCTCACAATATAGAACACTAGGGTTGAATGGGTTTGGTGCACCAGAATTCAGGAAATTCCTTACCGCAGGACACTGTTCCTTGTCGTGACCCTCTGTCCGACATCGTGTACACCAAACCTCTTCGTGACTAGCTTTCCCTTTTTTCATATCGCGAAGCTCTAGAGCCATCGCTACCAACTACGCTTGTATTTGAGCGATACCAGAATTATCTTTGACAGGGGCTGTTTCAAGCTTCATAGTGATTTCCAAAGCCTCCTGATGATCCACAACCTTCTGTTGCATGAGTGGAGTCCTGATGTGCGGTAACAAAGCTGCAATGAACCATTCCTTATGCTGCGCTGGTCCAATAGTGAAACTAACTTGATCTAGAAGAACTTTGAACCTTTGATCAAAGTCCCACACCGATTCTCCTCGCCTCTGTTGAATTTCCTTTAGCTCAGTGATACACTGCGACTCCGATTTAGGCTTCTTAAATTCCTTTATCATTGCTTCTTTTATATCAGCTAAGACATGGTTCTGAGTACTGGAATACTTCATGAACCAGGTCAAAGCATGGTCTCTAAAAGAAGTAACCAGCTGCGCTCTTCTTGTATCTTGATCCGTAATGTTCTTAGCAGTCCACATTGCTTCGCATCAGAACCAGAACTATTCTAGATCCTCTGATCCAGTTTCTTTGAAAACATGGAGCTTAATGTCGTCATTCATATGGGCCATCGTGGATCTAGGGGGGGAGGGAGGGGGACTGGTAGTAGGCGGGGGGGAACTTATTGGGGTAGATTGACCTGCGACAGGGATACTCGGGCTAGGGTTACTTTCAGACTGCGACGGGTTCTCAGGGATAATAGGTCTTTGCTACGGGGTTATCGGAGGGTTTCCAATAGAAGGGGTTTCTTTGGGCTCTGAGGCTGCTGGACTTATGGGGTTGGACTCGGTATTATGACCTAGGGTATAGGACTCAAAATTTCTCTTGTACCTTTTGCCACTTCGCAACAAACCAATTTTCTCGTCGAAGGTGCTTTCACTTGCAAACATAGATTAGTAATACTAAATCTAATAGTCTGATTCAATAAGCAATATACCTTTTTTAGACAATAGCATTTTAATTCTCAAACTAAATGAATTCAAGTACTTACCCCTTGGTCCTTTGAAGAACTGCCGTTTGGCTTCGCTGAAGGACGTACTTGTGTCGATGGCGAACTCCATCACAAATGCTTCAAGGGTTCGCGTTGTCCAGAAATCAACAGCGCGGGATATCTCGTTGTTCACCCTTTTCAATATATTAATTCTTGCGGGGGTCCAATCAAGAAATTGACCTTCTTGGAAGTTCGTCCTTCTCTCTGTAAACTTGGATAACCACTGGTGCAACTCTATGTGGATACTACCAAAGAAAATTTCATAAACATCAGAAAAAACGTACCTTTGTAAAAATTCGTTTGAACTACGATGCAAATGTTTGTTCTTTTGTACAGCAAAGTTTAGATAAGTCTCTTCAATCCAATCACCGATTTCTTTCACTGAGGGTCTCCAAAACATAACCCTCGAGGTACTACGTAAACCCCTCTTGAGTAGATACTGAGTTCAATCGGCAATGGAACCAATTTGTTGGGCTTAGGGCAGACCCGGGTTCTATACTTTTGTCTTCGCACCAACAAAAGACCCACAGTGTTGGCCCTTTCGGCAACAACCTGCGAACAGGTTGTAGTCTCACCCAAAACAGCTATGGGGTGCCGCAGAATCAGGTTTCTGCAAGCAGAAGAGGGATATTACTGTACCTTTAGCTTCTAACAAATGATAATCATTAAAATACAGAGTTTTGATATTCACTTATTTAGCTTCGTGGTTAGATAAACAAACAGTGCCTTGCTTAACCCTTTACTGGGAATTCACAGCGAAGTTAGTATTTAGTAGTGATCTTACTTATCAATTATATAATTATTAATGCATAAAAGAACATAACAACAGCACAACAGAACCACAACACACGATATAACGTGGTTCACCCCCAGTTTAGGGGTTACGTCCACAGAACTGTGTTTTATTCAACTCTTTACAAAAACCATAGTTCTGATCTGCGCACTCAGCTGCAGATCCCTTCAATTCCTCAAGCTGCACACTAAGCTGCAGATCTTCTTAATCATCCAAAACCCTCTGCGCACACAGCTGCAGAGGTCGTCCACGCACACAACTGGGACTTAACCTTACTTACAAAACAAGCCTTAGCTTCGCATCAATTCATCTTACATCAAAAGCCTAAACTGACTTCTTTACAAGAGTGCTTATTTATAGTGCACTTATTACAAAACCATGGGCTTAAACCATGGGCACCCTGAACCCTAAACCCTGGACTTAAACCATGGGTTTATTACAAAAAGAAGGCTTTTACTCAACCCCGACACCCCTAAGACTATTTTGAGTCGCAAATCCGCTTACAAGTTTCCACAAAAACCGCGGAGTTACCAAACCTAAGGACTGTTAAGGTGCACGCCCCAACATTCTCCCTAGTAGTCCATGCTCATGTATGGATAATCCTCTAGAAGGATCGGAAGCTTCCTCCACTGTACAAAAAGCTACTGGGTGAAGAAATGACCTACTAGACTACCTCTCTCCCTATTGATTTTTTGGGCCATTTCTCAGAGTCACCTCGATTTGTGTGCCACCATGTGAATAAAACCTTGTACATATTGGCATGTTCACGAGCCATCCGCTCCATCCATACTACGCAGTTGGCCTTATTTTACCACCATCTGTCATCCCGCAAGGAGGCCCCACCAGTGTTCCATTGTTATTTATATCGTCCATACTCAAAGCACCATCCCTTTTAGTACATCGAACACTTCCCCCTTGCTTGATTGACCCTCACGGAGTTTCTATTAAGCTCTTTTCTAACTCTTAAAAGAATGAACAGATTATCGAGCATGCTTGCATCCTTTCACGCTCGTTAAATTATTCAAAAGGGCATCTATGTGGCCTTGTTTATCTCCTTTTTTGAACCACATAGACCAGTCAAAGAAAAGGATCACCCTAGAACCTTCCATCTAGGAACGTTTCCATTTGTATCCTTTTATGCTTTGTTGTACATTAGGACCGTAATTTACAAAAAATCTCATTATGGGTTTCCTTTAAGTTCTTTTCTAGCCCTCTCATCAAGAAAAGATTGCCAAGAAAAATTGGTTTCATTCATGCTCGTAAAATTATTTGAATGATCGTCCATATACATGTCTGAGATTATATGCACCTCATCCATTTTTTAGAATAAATACAAACCAAAATCCACCATAGTTCGAATGAGGAGACTGCACTCCTCCGCGGTCGTCTCTATTCTCTCCATCGTTGCCACCATTTTTCTATTCGTCCTATGATGTCAATCGGTCATACGATGAGTTTCTACCCTCACACATCAGGGGGAAATATGTTAACACTAAAAATTATTCACCTAGTTGTCCATGGTCTAAACCATAGCCATACATCATATTCCCACCATTATTTCCTCCATTTTGACCTTCACAATTAAAATCCACTAAATATGGTCCAAAACATTATTATTCTTTCCCCATAAATGAAGGGAAGATGAGAATTTATTGTGATTTATCCTCGCTCTCTCCCAAAAAAGGGCCAAAAAACCCTAAAAATGAAAATGGGTCAAAAACCATAGATAAATACCATGGACAATAAAATAGCATGGGTCAAAAACCCTTGGACCATCCTATAAATACATTGTGAAGGCCTCCCCCAAAACACTTTTTGTCACATTCCTTGACTATTAGCCACACTTTTGGTCACATCACACATCATTTTTTTTCATTCAGTTTCCATTGTTCCTCCATACCATTCCCATGATGTATGTTGAGTTCACTCCATACCCATTTGGATCCATTTCCCCATTTGACAACCACTTGGGGAAGAGACTGGAAAACCAAACCATGGAGTTGTGGAACCATTTTCTTCGACAACTACAATGGCCCACATTACATAAAATGTGTGAATGCTTTTACATTTGTTAGTTAGTAGAATATATTTGAAAAAATATAAAAATTATTGGTATTGTTGTTCTTGTTTCCCGTTTACATTGTTGAACTCTACCCTATGACCTCGACGATCTAGGGAGGTGTAGTAAGGGAGAAATCTCCACTACAAGGGTAGTTCAGATGGTAAATACAAAACTGAGCATTACATACATCTTCCCTTTAGGAAACATTATTCTAGACATATGGTTAAAATAGTGTGGGAAAATCATGATACCTAGTCTCTGTGTCCTCTTAGGTTACAAAACCTCAGCTATACTTGTTCCACTAGACCTTCACTTGATTAGAAATATTGATATTTATTGAAATTTACTCATTAACACATGGGAGATGTCTATTTATCTCATGGGAGGCGTTCTTATGATTTGTTTAACATTTGCATAGTTTGTTGGTTTGAACTATATTAAAGGTTCATTACGATACTTAATCAACATAATAATTAACATCCTTGTTAAGTTACACAATTTTTTCTATAATGTGATTCATAATAAGACCTTATATTTATACAACTTTTAATTTGATTCTAAATTATTGTCATGACTCTTTCATTGATTCTCATCTCTAGTTAACTTCACTTTGACTTACATAATTTTTCGATCAATGAATTACATGTTATTACTTAATAAATTTGAGAAGTATCTGACTCATGAGTCTTAGGATATGCCCTTCCATATACAATTTTAACTTTGACATAAAGGCCACCCTTATTTAGAATGAAATCAAATAATTCTGATCATGAATTTAAACGTACCATGTCTACACACATACCTTGTAGGATTGTACTATCTTGCAAGCATATAGTATTAATAATTATATCTAGTCTATCCCTAGAAGGTGAAAACATGGTTTTACTAGAATCACTCATATATACTCACTTTAACACAAATGACTAGCCATTAGTTATGCATAATCATCCTATTACCTTACTTAATTATTTATAAAGTTATGCATACTCATTCTATTACCTTAATTATTTATTTATAAAGACACCCATACTCTTCCATAAATAATTTCATAATAATTTAACCTAGGAATTGCACTATTGCACCTAGGACACAATCCTATTACACCCTCGTAGCAATTGTTTAAACATGTATACTAACACAAGTAATACAAGATTCCCAAAAGGTTTAAAATTTATATTCCTTCAATGATATATAAATACAATCATTAATTAGTACTATGTACTTCTCACTCTAAAAAATACTTTTCTTCATATCTTATTTTCTCACTTTATACCTTGTGATATCTATAATTCTACTTTACACCTATATGATTCTATCCATGGTGACATCTAACCCTTTTTGATATCTCTCTATGTCTCAATATTTTCCTTTCACTAAGCCCTATTAGAGGTTCAATAGTGTGGTTAACATGCCCCATGCTAAATTTGAATGCCAAAAAAAAATGCAACAGACCAAGATCAATCATTTTAGAGTTATTGTTCATTCTCAACCGAAATATGCTTTCGATCATTTGAAATGATTCAAGATGGATGACTGTAAGTCATGTACTACAACTTACCATTATGGAGTGAAGTTGTCAAAATACAATGAATCTCCATGAGTCGATACCACTTTATTGAAAGCTGGTTGGTATCTTGATTTACTTAACCCATAATTGATTGGATCTCTCCTTTGCTATTAGCGTTGTCTCTTGGTTCATGCAAGATCCTCGAGAAAGGCACTCGAAAGATACAAAGAGATTTTTTTTATCAAAGGAACTTATCAGCATGGCATTAAATATTTTCATAATACATAATCATTGGTCAGGTTTACTGATTTTGACTAGGGATGTGAAGTTGGCGACCGCATGTCCACTTCTTTCTTTGTTTCAACTGAGTTCTATACCCTTTCTCTAGTCCTGTAAAAAACATAAGTTAGTCTATATTTCAACTATAGAAGCAAAATTTTGTCGCACTATCAGTGCATGAACATAAATAATTTGGATTTGTTATCATCTAGAAGATCTTGGGTTTCACTGTGATAATCAATATATGATATAGATTGTTGATAATCACATTGCTCATAGAAATATGAACCATGTTCTACTTCATGTTCATTATTTATGATAGTTGATGGAAGCTAATGTTGTGACAGATGATCAAATCACTGATATCTTTACAAATTCGTTGCTAGAAGCTTATTTTGTGAAACTTCGAGCTATGATCAAACTTCACGAAGTTGAAATTATGGGTGGATGTTCAAAGCATGCACTTACCTCTCCTGATTCTCTAGAGTGTTGTGATGATAAGGGGTGTTTTTGGAACATAAGGTTATGTAGGTTCACCACACTCCTTGCTCGTGTGGGTACAATATGTATTAGTAGTTATTCATAAGAATCAAAGATAATTCTAACCACCCAATTTTGTAAATAATTTACCAAATCACACATTCTTGTGGAAAAGTCTACATCAATGAAACACATAAAACCATTCAAACTTGCCTTAAAGAACATACTAGAGACACTTTGCACCACCTTATTACTTACTAGTGTGACTAAACTAAAGTTTTTTCTTCCACTCCTCTTTATATCAAATTAAAACCACCTAGTCGAAATTATGGTTGTTGTGGTGTAGAAAAAGAAAAAGCAGTCTGATGTGGCATATCAGACGTTGTTAGCATGCGATCAACATTTATTTCACTAAACAATTCTCAAGGATCATAATTTATTTTTGGTAGACCTGTGTGTCTTATCACGAATTTGCAAATAATCAATGCTATCCAAGTCATTAGCATCCTCAATTAGGCACACATATACAATAACACCGGTGATGCATGCATTTTTTGGTATCTGTGGCGTACTAGACGTTGTTAGCATGTGATCAACATTTTCTTTCACAAAAAAATTCCCAAGGATAGTAATTGATTTTTCATAGACCTGTGTGTATTATCATGAATTTGCAAATAATCAATGTTATCCAAGTCATTAGCATCCTCAATTAGGCACAAATATACAATAACACTAGTGATGCCTGCATTTTTCAGTATCTGTGGCCGTAACTTTGAATGGAAAGGTATCTATAAAAGTGCGCCATGAAAATGGAGTATATTAACATAGAAGGATTGATTTATGTTAGACTCAAATACTGGTAACAAGTTACGGTATAAATTCAAAGCCATTTCCACATGAAGTTGTTGAGTAATATTGGATATTGTCTGACTTATTGCTTTTATTATGGTTTTCTTTGTCTATTTGGTCATGAGAAGTGTAATAAGCGAGGAAGAGCCTGGTTCTCAATAACGCCTTGCACACGACAAAACATAAATTAATAAAAGAAAAAAAATCATGAGGGTTTGATCTTTAAGCCTTCACATGGAAGGTTATTGAATTATTTAGAAGTAAATACAGTAGGCATCTATTATTTGAATTATTTAGAAGTATGAAAAATGTGAAGAGGACTTGATTCTGCACATAATCATCACAGACAACGTTTGCCATGGTTTGTAAAGCATTAATAACAACACATAGTTAAGGATGTCACATAGTTATAATTTATATAATATAATTAGTATAGTTACTTAATTTATTTAACTTGTGGTAGGAAAATATTGATAAGCCACAAGTGTCATAAATAAGTTATTTGTTACTTGTTCTTTATATCTAATTGTAATCACAAACAAACAAACTTCATTTAATCTATGCATGAATTCAGAGTTTTCCATGCATAACCTAGTAGTTTATTTCCAATATTTTTTTAACCATTGAAATTTAGCAACCTTCCAAAAGTATATCCAACAACCTAGAATCTATATATACAATAAATTATGGCTCAAGCTATATATACAATAACTTATGGCTTAGGAAGGTCGAGAAGTCCCGAAGCCCACCATGGAGACTAGTTTATTTCCAAATTGAAACAACCACCATAAAATCAATCTTTAGGATACAATTGTCTCAACCTCCTACAATCTAGGAAAATCATACTTTGCTAGTAAATCCCAAATTATAAACTAGCATAGTCACTTAACAAGTTATTCATCATCTACTTGTTATCAAAGACCTTCTTCTAAAATCAATCTCTCAGCGCTGGATTCTCAGCTACCAAATGGAGTTTAACTAAACATTATCCACATTAGCAGCCAAATGGAGTTTAAATAAACCTTATCCACATTAGCATGACTCCCAACTCCCAAATGGAGTTTTACTCAACCTTTTATACATTATCTCAACTTGGAGTTTCCAAATTGAATTTCCTATCATAGAGAGTGCACATTACCATGCCACTAGGTGCAATTATCATATAAATTATTTTTTATTTTTTTGAAATTATAACATAAGTTATCTAAGAAAAGTATAAATGACATTCCAACCCCAAATTCTAAGAGATCCATATAATTAAAAATTTATATAACAATTAAACTTAAACTCTAATTGCATTAAATTAACCTAATGATTGCATATATGACAAAAGGATAAATGATTTCCTGCGCCAATAATTATGGCTTAGGATATGGGGCACACATATCGCCCCATATGTGTCGACAAAATCCGGTGGCTTATTTTTTACAGCACTCGGTATCATGCTCCGGTGCTGATGAATTTTCCCATTTTTTTGTGATCCCATTTTCTTTGCTCGGGACCACCTTGCCTCACACTGCCTCAGCCATCCCATCCTCTGCCACCCTCATTCTTTTCCACCCTTGAGCTTCCAACTCCTTCAATGCTGCAATTAATCTCCACCAACACGTCTGGGAAGAAAAAATAGGATGCAAATTAGGGTCGAGAAGCATCAGGTTGAAGCAAAGCACTGAAGAACGTCGAGCAAGGTCAGACGGGGTTGAATTTGGACACAATCAAGGCTAGTTCATCCAACCAAACGGTGCATTTCGTGGATTCCAGGTAATTATCTTGTATTACTCCACATGCAGTCTCAAGCCCAAAATAACATCTCTCCTCTGTTCCTGATCCTGCAAAAAAAAAAATCAATATTGCAAAAACAAAACACAGGCATGTCTTCTTTCTTATGCTTTTTCTTCTTCATCAAAGTACCAGAGATGTGATTGCTTGCCTTAAGTTTCACCACCATTTGCTAAGCAACTATTATATTTGCACAAAAAAATAGTGTAGGAGGCAATTTTTTCTTCATATTCTGAGGATTGCATATATATGCTTTGTGTAAGACTAATTCATGTTGTCTAGAGAATCTCTATTTTAATTTAATTCATTTTTATTTACAAGACAAGTAGCCACATTAGTTCTCCCCAATGCAATGGATATTAGTACAATCCCTGCCTACGATGTCATTTCAGATTAGTTCCTTCGATGTGGTATGAAGTAGCCATTCTGGCTTATGGATGTCAACCTATGATGCAGTCTCTGCGTTTAAGTTTGACAATTGTATTTTCTTTATATGGTTACCTTCACATAAACAAATTGAAAAATAAATTTTCTTTAATGACCACTAATGAATAAAGGTAGTCAACTTTATTATTTTTTAATGTAATAGGGTATCCTGAAGATGGATGATAGGAGAGTGTAAATGAGCATCACTGATTTGTCCTTGTATCATATTTGTCTCCTTTGCTGTGCATTTCTCTTTTTCTACATGAGTGGATGTCTCAGTTTCTCATACTTTTTCAAGCTTGATAATACATTCTGCATATTTCTTTCGAGCAAGAAAAACCACATAGCTGATCTTTAAGGTATCAACATTTGCTTGTGTATCTTTAAAATTATGGTCTCAAGAGATACAGGACAGATACCCAAGCCAAGCATGATTACAACTAGGTTGGTCTTGCAAGGAGATTTATTGCGTTGGATGAAGAACACACTTGAAAGAAAATATATTTGACGATGTTGAACCTTATTTTGAATTTATAGTTTCAAAAATATTCCATCCGTTGAAATGAGTGGAAATTTTTAAAGATAATAAGGAATTGGTAAAGCAATTTTCTTAATTATGGTCCTCTTGAATTCCATCATACCTCGTCAATCTATTATACAGGTAGCTGGTATGCTTCATATATTCTGCATAAAATTCATTTGCTTATAAAATGGGGGAAGTGATTGCCATTCCTGACTTGAATTTATATATCATAGTCAGCATAACATTTAGCTTAACTGGAATTTTTCCAGAATCCTGATAAATGCACTTGGTATATTCAGCAATAGAAGGGATGACAAATGCATCCATTCGCTCGTAAAATATTGTGCATCTAATTGTGATTTAGGTTTTTCATTTTCTTTGATTTCAAAGTAGGAAATACTTGTGTTGATGTTTTTTTATGTGGTTTAGGTGTTTGAATATTCTCAAAGGTTTATATCAAATTCCATTTCCATCCCTTTCCATTTCAGTTTCTGAGAAAAAGTAGGTATGAATTGCATACTTCCAACTTTAGGCAAGGCCTGTTGTTGATTAATTTACATTATTTTAGAGTGTTTTTGCATTCCTTAAGAACATGTTTTGTTTTTTTCTTGTGGTCATGTGTTATCCAATGAAATTGATTTAAATTTGAAGTACTGTATAGGTCTTAAACATTTTTTTAATATAATTTTGGGGATAGGTATCATAAAAAAAACTACTTTTTTTGTTTGTATTTTTGACATATTTGCCTGTATTTTTACTCAAATTTCGATTGAGAGAGCTCCTTGGATGCAAAATTAAATTTTGCATCCAACGAGCACCCACTCTGCATACTTTTGACTGACCCTGCTACCCAAAAAACAAGAAATACTTGAAAAAATGTGATGATGACATCATCATCACGTTTTTTCATGAATTTTTTGTTTTTTGGGTAGTGGTGTCTGTCAAAAGTATGTCAAGTGGGTACTCGTTGGATGTGGAATTTAATTTCACATCCAATGGGATCTCCTTATCTATATTTGAGTAAAATCACAGGGAGATATGTCGAAAATATGAACAAAAAAGTAGTTTTTTTTCTTTTCTTCATCCAAAATTAATAAATATTATTTTATTATTTTTCTTGGGAGGCCCATTTTGAGTTGAAATTTCCTCTAATGTAGATTTACATTTAGATTTATATTGGAGATTCTAAGAACAAAAAAACTTTCAATGACCGAATCACTATAATCTTCTCTAATTTAAAATCTTTTTACTCTATATTAGAAACAATGAAGCAATATTATTTAAATCCCTGATCTCCATTGCCCAAATTAAGCTTTTCTGATTTGTATATGTAATATAGATATGGATTGAACTGAAATAATTCCAGTGACACTCTGAATTAAGTGCCCTAAAGCCAAAGATAAATTATATAAAGGGTCGCATTTCTTTCAATTGAAAAAGAAGAATAACTTTTTGTATTCATTTTCTTTACAGGTAATTTCTCTTCCATTATCTCCATCACTGCAAAAGGTATTGGTCTTATTAAAAAAATGAGTGATTCTCTTTAACGTACATTTTGAATATGCTCCTCTGCAATGATATAATTTTATAGATTTTAAAAGTATTAAAAACAGTACATGAAAGGAACAAATAATGTAAAAGTCAAGTAATCTAAAGTTCATTTTAATTTTAAGTATTTTACATACAACAATAGAAAATAATGACTACAATTGAAAAATTCATCCCCTGACATAAAGTATAACAAAAAAAAATAAAAGCTGATCTCAAGTCTGGTCCCTATGCGGGTCCATTGAAAAGTTACATGGAATGTTGTCCCAACATATTATATGAAATCGTTGAAGGTAAATAAATCCATTTGGATATTTTAATGGAGTAGGAGCTTCATCTATTGAAAGTAGCAATTATTCACTAGCACACAGCATGACTCCTATCTCCTGTAGTAGAAATTATTTACTAGCACACAACATAACTCCTATAGGTTGCAGGCACACAATATAACTCAAGTAGATGGTTGACCTTTTTTTGGTGAATCTTGTAATGAACAAGTGAAATTCTTGCAACCAAAAGTGAAATTGGCTTCAAGAATCTATTAAAATTTCAGAAATATTAGGGAAAATTTATCTCCATCTCACAACAAATATAAAGGACAATTATTCTAACACCTATCATGAGCAAACATAATAAAACATAAATATGTCTTCTTATGTCTTACAAGCAATTTTTCTATTAATGTGTCTTAAGTGATTTTTTATATCACATGGTTGTTTTGATTAAGAGACAAAATATATTTTAATTTTGTAACATGGTTGAGTGTTTTTCCATATCTATTTCATATAGAAATGTTGACATGTGTGTTGCCTCTTGTGGGTAGAATATTAAAATAAATGATTCAAATGAAAAAGTGGACTACTATTATGGATCTAGAAGTACAAGATCCAGTTGGGAAAGAGACATTTTCCAGTGCTGATATGAATTGGACTGAAGTCATGAAAGAGGATAAATCTATCGACCATGTTGCATTAATTCCATATTCTAGAGTTCCTCACTTCATCAAGGGGGAGGAAATGAACCCAAATGCACCATGTAATTTTGTTCGAAAACTATATAGGACGAACGATGGCATAGATATCAGAGGTTCAAATTCAACGAAATATTCACTGTGAGTAACTACATTTTTGTGTTGTATGCATTGTATATTTTTTTTCTTGTTATATTTTACTTTAATTATAAATTTGGACAATTGTCATATGTATAGATATCGATGCTCATATGGACCAAAGGAAAAGAGGGATGGACCAAAAAATTATATAAGGAAATAATTCCATATTCAAAAGAGAGGATGTGAGTGTAATTTTATTGTTAAGCAAATGGATTGTAAACCTGACATTGCCATAATTACATACAATATGTATGCACACGAGGAAAAAAATGGATGGCCATGCCATGGAAAGTTTGATAGGTTAGTTGATGCAAGGGTGATGTATGCACCTCGTCTCTCTAGAGAAATGGTTTTGTTAGTGGAAGCAATGTATTACATGGGATTATCTGTTGATATGGTTTATGAACGACACATGTTGGAGGTTAGAGAAGGCTTATTCAACGTGGAAAATGAAAGCACTAGAGATAGCTTTTTGACACGGAGGGATGTCATCAACATTTTTAATTGATTTAGTAAAGCCAAATTTCAACTTGACAAGAATGATTCAATAAGCGTGAATTTATGGTACCAACAAGATCAAAAGCCATTTTTTTCTACCAAATCCCTCATGGTGAGGACATGCCATTTATCATTGGTATTCAAACAAAGTGGGTGTTACATAATATGGTGAAATATGCACACAATAGTATTATTGCAATGGACTCAACATTTAGCACAAACAAGTATCGGGTGAGTATTCATTTAGACATTTTCCACATACGTACAATTGTTTTGATTTCAATTTTTTGTATTTAGTAGTATTTAATATCGACGTTAATGAAGTATCAATTGTATACCCTACTCATGTTTGACAAGCAAGAAAGTGGAATCCCTATTGCATGGGTTGTGTCATCTCGAAACAATTCATCTAACATCTCATTATGGTTGTCCAAACTTATGGATAAAGGTTGACAACTTAAACCCGAATGGACAGTGAATGCGTTTATGACAAATGATGCATTGGAAGAAATTATTGCAATATGGTATAATGTATTGCACTTAGTTAAGATGCTTCCGCATTTTTTTCTTGTTTCACTAATTCATTTAAACAATGTTCTTTTTGCTACATCTATATCTGTTATAAGTTGTTGAGTTTTGCTATGTGCATGGCATGTTAGAACAGCTTGGTTGAAAAACGTGTTTAGGTTGGATAGTTGTGAGATATTGGAAAAAAAATGTTTTCAACATTAGTTGCAATCATGAATGATTGTTGTGATCCAAACTATGTTGTCCAATGTTTGGATAAATTTTATGAGGATTTTAGAAACGAGGATCGTTTCTTGGATTATTTTCCAAGGAATTGGATGCATAACCAAAAATTCCGTAAGAACCCCTTTAACCTATTCAATTTGTTGTAAACACATTGTTTGTTGAATATTGTACAAATTCCATACTTTTTTTTTTGCAGATATGTGGGAAAAATGTTTTCTAAACTTTTGTCATGCCAACCAAGAAACCAACAATGCCATTGAGGCATATCATTGTTTTTTAAAAACAAAATTCCTTTGTGATTGTAGACGAAAATTCCTACGATGGATGGATTGGCTTGTCTACACTTTTCTTAAAAGGGTAGAACTCTATTATTGGAATGTGGCTCTATTAGATTTTTATCATTCAAGCTAGCATTATGATCATAGGATCTTTAACTGAGAGAATAAGATGCACAACAATAAAACACAAGAGACAAGAGACACAAAGAATTTTCCTTGGGGAAACCATAAAGGAGGAAACCCCACAACTTCCTCAGTGATAGAATTAGCACCAAAAGTAAACCCCAAAAACATAAAGATGATCTCCCGACATCAGTAGTCTCTCTCTTTGATCCCAACAACTTCTCTCTCACTCATGCGCCCGAATGAGTGAGTGTGTTTATGATAAATAGAGAGGCTCACTCTCTATTTATATTCTTTCATTCACTTGAAACCCACTCCAACATGTCATCCTCACTTAACAATTACTTACTAGAGTAGACATCTCTAGGAGTGTCTAATAACCCTAGTGCCCCACAACTTGTGGGGAATTTTACTCCTTCGACCAACAAGGAGGGTTATCCTTAACACAACGGTGGCGACTATTGCCTCGACTTACAATGACTCACCTAGGGTCGACTTCTCTAGAATAGTCTAGTAACCCTAGGGCCTGACAACTGTGGGGACTTTAACCCTTGACCAATAGGAGGGTTAACCACAATGACTTGACATGACTTGTTTACATTATAGAAACTCCCGATCAGAACATCGAGGCATGCCATGACTCAATTACATTACAAACACTTCCTGGAATAAACATCGGGGTACAATACATAAAAAATACAAGTGAATACATTCCGAAGTTACAATTACATCAACACTCCCTCTTAACTAGGAAGGTATTCTATCAACACAATTTATTAGCACAAGTCTTCTTCTCTATATCATCTGGATCATCATTGAGTTCTTGTCATCTTCATCTGGATCTAGATCATCACTCGATCTAGATCATCACTCGATCTGGATCATCATCACTGGATCTAGATCATCATCACTCGATCTGGATCATCACTCGATCTGGATCATCACTGCTGGATCATCATCATGGGTGCTATCTCATGATTCTTCTCATCACAAGAAATTCTACAGAGCCAACCCTTTTTCATGCTGGTTGTAGACCTAGCCTCCATGTAGGTCTTCTTCAACGCTTCTATCTAACACTAAGTTAGAATGGCCCACCTAGCACTTACATCTGACCATGAGAGGAACACATCCAACACCATGTCAGAAAGGCACATCCAGCACTCACATCTGACCATGCGAGAACACATCCCACAACCCTG
Organism: Pseudotsuga menziesii; assembly: GCA_001517045.1. Classification (NCBI taxonomy): domain Eukaryota; kingdom Viridiplantae; phylum Streptophyta; class Pinopsida; order Pinales; family Pinaceae; genus Pseudotsuga; species Pseudotsuga menziesii. Next base: position 75,286 of record LPNX010849218.1, read on the forward strand.
TCAGAAAGGCCCAACACTCACATCAGAATGGCTTAGCACTCATATCTGACATGGAAGGAACAAATCCTCTCACCATGACAGAATGGCTTAGCCCTCACATATGACCATGGAAGGAACCAATCCTCTCACCATGTCAAAATGGCTCACGGAATCATCACTTCCCCTTGGAAGGAACCTCGATCTGGAGAACACCAAGCTTCTCCCTAAAGTACTCAAACTTCACCCTGGATAATGGCTTCGTCAACACATCATCTATCTGTTCGTTCGTCACAACATACTGGAGCTTCACTGCTCCCCTCTGTACCATATCCCTGATATAGTGATACTTGATCTCGATATGCTTCGACTTGTCATGGAACACCAGGTTCTCTGACAACTTCACACAACTCTAGTTGTCACAATATATACAAGTATCATCCAACTAGAGATCAAATAAATCAGACAGTAGCTTCCTCATCCATACTGCCTCACAACTAGCTGAACAAGTTGCGACATACTTTGCTTCAGCTATACTCAGTGCCACATAGGATTGCTTCTTGCTAAACCAAGAGATCACACTTGATCCCATACTGAAGCAACACCCTGAAGTGCTCTTCCTATCGATGGAACTGCCTGCCCAATATGAATCAACATAACCCTCCAGGTTAATCTTCTGATTCTCCTCATACTTGAGCCCATAATCAACTGTACCCCTCAGGTACCTCAGAATATGCTTTGCAGCAATCAAGTGAACATGTCTCGGATCTATCAAGAACTGGCTCAAGGTGTTCACAGCAAAGAAAATATTTGGTCTCATGTTTGTTAGGTACATCAAGGACCCAATCATCTGACAATACATTGTAGCATCAACCACTTTTGATGAAGCATTACTCAAAAGCTTTAGGTTCGATGCCATAGGTGTGGTCATGGCCTTGCAGTCCATCATCCCGAATCTTTTTAGGATCTCTACTGCATATTTCCCTTGTACTAGGGAAATTCCATCTACATTCTGCCACACCTCCATGCCTAGAAAATAATGCATCATACCCAAGTCCTTCATATCGAACTCGACAGCAAGCTTCCTCTTCATATCAGTAATCAACCCATCCATACCTATTACAAACAGATCATCTACATATAGTAGGAGCATCACTGGGTTTCCATCTTCAACCTTGTAGTAAAGGTTGGAATGTGCTTTACTCTTGGTAAAGCCCAAACTAGATAGAAAACTGTCAATTCTTCCTGTCATGTGACTTCACTTCCAGTGGCTACAAATGTCTCGTCGTAGTTTATGCCTTCTTTTCGTGAGAAGATTCGTGCTACGAATATTGCTATGTATCCCATGATGTTTCCATCTACTGCATGATGGAACTACGAACTTCCCTTCACGTATCGATACTACATCCTAGACATAATTCTTCTTGAAATGGTCTTCCCTTTCTTCTTGGTTACTTCTTCATAGCTGAAAGGTTCTGCATCAATGATGTCACTGCATTTGTCATATTATTCTTCATCTTGAACTGTCATCACTTGTTCTTCGGAACATGTCTCATTCTTCTTTGCTTGTAGGCGATTATGTATGCGATATTTCCTACAAGTCAAATGCATTAGTTGTATGGTTAGAAACATTTCATAAGACATATCCATAATGGCAAATTATTATGCATAAATATGCAACTATTTTAGCGAATACAACATTCATCCATATCTCATGGAAACTTTTTAGATGCCTTCCATCTCTACTAGGACAACATTGATATTGTGCACTAATCCAATATGTCAGCAAAGAGGTTTCATTCTAGATAAGCAACAATGGAGAGTTGTATAGCACCATGAGCTACTTACCTATCACATGCATATTAGTAGTATACTGTCATTAATGCAAACATTATGTCATGCATAATACATAAACAAATGCATAACAAAATAATATCATGATATGACAATTGAATACTTATCTTTATTTGTTTCGTGGGTAGACTCCTTAAGCCTTTAGCTTCATCGTCTTCTTCATTCATAGTAGCATCATTTCTTATCCAAATGATAATATGGATAAGAGGTTCTTCAAGAGTTGAGTTCTTCATATTCCTCATCGCTTGAGGGATATTCTTTGGATAGTGAGAGCTTGATCTTCCCATCTTCTTTTCTCTTACTATGAGTTGAGCATCTTCTTGTGTGTGCTCTTCCCGGAATCTTTCTGAAAGTAATCACTTCCTTCTGGCACACATTCCTTGAATGAATGAATCCCATGATCCCAGGAGGCCATTCAAGGTGGCTATCACCACTTCTTCATTCTCCACTTCTTCTTCTACCGCTTCAATTTGTTCTTTGATTTGAGAGACCCTTGTAAAGTATGAATATATGGTCTCTGCATTCTGGATCTTCACATTCTTCAACTGGTTTCTTAAGGCCATATTCTGATTTATGTTCTTCCCTTCAAATATCTTGGTTAAAGAATCAAACATCTTCGGTGTATTTAGGGAAGACACTTGTGGTACAAGTTGATCCATGATTGAATCAACAATGATCTTCTTGTCCTTGAACAAGTTCTTCTTGTGTAAGGCTTTGAGCCTCATCTCCCTCTGGAACTGGAACCTCTCTACTTATGTAGGTGTCCAATTCATTTTCTTCAGAGAGATCATATACTTCCATGCTTGGAAGTTGTCAACTTTAACAAGCTTATCATCAAGCTGATGTGATAGATCACTTTGAAATGAGAACCTCAAATGAAAATAGAAAAATATTAGATCTTAGTGATTTGAGGTGTCCGTCCTAGTTCTGGAGATGGCTAATCTAGGGTTTGTCAGAGAAACCCTAATTTTCAAAACTTGGAATATTTCAGATATGATTGGATAGAAATATATATATCTTCATTTTGAGATGTCAAATGTACTCCTTTTCTGAAAACAGTGGAGGGAAGCTTCCAGAACAGGAAGCCCTAGTTTTCCAATTTCTTCTGCAGAAATGTCGGATAATGTTTCTATGATATCTCTGCAATTACTAATCCTCTGTGTCTAAAAATTTTCATTGAGGTATCCTCACCTGTTACTATTATAAAACCATAGGTTTCATCAAAATTGGTTTCACCAATTGGGACTTATGATCATTTTCCCAAGGTGACCTATTACAGGACTGTTCAGAACAACGAAGTTGTATGGACTGCCACGTGTCACTGTTTCATCTTCTGGGTTGGAAACTCAGAACACAAAAATTAAATTCCATTCCTTTTTTGGATCAGCTTTAGGAATTTCATTTGGATATTTGTAGCCCAAGATATAGCAATTCTACCCATGTGTCATGTTTAGGGATGAATCCTGGAAGAGGCTGGAACCCTAACTTGGAGGTATCATATCTCCCAGAATATATCGAATATGAGGCTGAATTTTGGATACAGTGTAAATCAAAATTTTAGCTTCGGCCTGTGAAAGTTTTAGCTCCTAATAATTCTCCAATCCTGAGATATAGCGAGTGTACCAAAACCTATCAGTTTTAGTATTTAGGGTTTTTCCAGCTCGGGGTCAAACTAGGGTTTGACTTTCTAGAAGTTTCACCCAACCAAAAATCTCGTCCCAGGTCTCTAAAATTATATTTTGATGATGAGATAAATGCTATGCTGGGCTCACTCAAAAATTCCTCTTCTGTAAGAAGCCCTAATTTGTCGCACCAAAAACTGAAAATGCTCGGAATCGAATTCCACTTCGACCAAAAGATGCACCCTTCAATGGAGAGTCAGCCTAGAATACTTTTGCTGATGGATTGTGGAGAGAGACCCAAAAATTAAGAATCCCTAGCTTCTATAGCTGCACAATGTCTTTTTCTTAGGTTAGCTCTAATACCATGTTATATTTTTATCATTCAAGCTAGCATTATGATCTTAAGATCTTTAACTAAGAGAATAACATGCACAACAATAAAACACAAGAGATAAGAGACACAAAGAATTTTCCTCGGGGAAACCATAAAGGAGAAACCCCCCCAACTTCCTCAGAGATAGAATCAACACAAAAAGTAAAACCCGAAAACATAAAGATGATCTCCCGACAACAGTAGTCTCTCTCTGTGATCCCAACAACTTCTCTCTCACTCATGCGCCCCAATGAGTGAGTGTGTGTATGATAAATAGAGAGGCTCACTCTCTATTTATATTCTTTCGTTCACTTGAAACCCACTCCAATATGTCGTCCTCACTTAACAATTACTCACTAGAGATGACATCTCTAGGAGTGTCTAATAAACCTAGTGCCCCACAACTTGTGGGGACTTTGCGTCGTCCGACCAACAAGGAGGGTTATCCTTAACACAATGGTGGGGACTATTGCCCCGACTTACAATGACTCACCTAGGGTCGAATTCTTTAGGATAGTCTATTAAACTGAGGGCCCCACAACTGCGGGGACTTTAACCCTTGACCAATAGGAGGGTTACCCACAATGACTTGACATGACTTGTTTACATTATAGAAACTCCCGATCGAAACATCGGGGCATGACATGACTCAATTACATTATAAAAACTTTCCGAAATAAACATCGGGGTACAATACATAAAAAATACAAGTGAATACATTCCGAAGTTACAATTACATCAACAGGCTCATCTAAAGAAAGTTGGTTTTATAAATAACTACAAGTTGGAGAATATTGTAGAGAAATCTATTGAAAAGGCTATAAATATTCCCAATGGGTATTGTTTTCCTCATGATCAATGTCAAGATTCTTATTGGGTGCAAAGTCAATCATCCTTGAGAAAATATCTTGTGGTTTATTCAAGCCATAACATTAGTTCATGTAATTGTCCATGGGTTATGAGAGGCAATATTTGTAAACATGTCATTAAATTGAGCATGTTGCAAGGATATGACTCTATGGATGTACATCAATTAGATATTTCAAATGTCAATGTTGATGCAATGAGTGGTGGATCTCCAATCATGAGACATGATTATCCCATTGAGGAAAATCAAAACATTGATATTGTTGCCTCAAATGAAAATGTTGATCATATCATCCATGAGATTGATGAATGTGATATTGGGAGATGTCAAGAGATTTTTGATAGATGCAGTAAAAAAATCCAAGCAGTAATGGTACAACCTCCACATTCTATTTCAAGGGCATTATTGATGGAGGAGCTTGTGGATAAGTTTGTTTCCGATATGAATGAGCGATGCATCAATGATTTTGATTTTAACTATAATGACCACGAACAGACATTGAAATGAAGAAAAAGTTTTTTGAGCCCTAATAAGAGGTCCCGCCAACGACAAACTAAGCATCCACTGTTACAAGACTTAAATATGGATGTACAAACATATGATTCTTTCAACTATCCTTTGACCAGTGCACAAATATTAGACATCCCAGTGAATACCACGCCCATTCAAGGAGATGATGCCCATTTAAGGAAATTTCTAGTTGTAGAAGGAGGTAGGTGAAGAAGAAAACTCTTGAACAAGAATTGGAGACAATGTATGCATATAAAAAATCATCAACAATTGTTTCAAGTATAATTCTTAGTATACTTTTTGAAATTATATTATAGCCATGGAGTAACATATCACAGATAATTTATTAATTGTAATTATATTCCTAGGTGGAAGGCATGTTTTGAAAGGCACAGTACAAAGGGTTGCAAGGCCTCAACATTGCATTCAAGAAAACCCAAATTCAGCACAACAATTAACCACCAACCCCACACATTTGCCATCATTTTTGTCCTTCAATTCACCACCATGTGTGTTTTTCTTTGAAGATATATTTTTGTAATATTACCTGGAACACTAATACTTGCATTGTATTGATGTATGTTTATATGTGCGTGTTTTTAGACACCGATGTCTCGTATATTGCACACATATCAAGATTATAGAGAAAGAGGTTGACATTATTCCCTAATTTTCAATGACAATATGAAGGTACTGATTGAAGTTCATTTTTTTAAAGAGTGTTTCATGGACAAGTTAAAACTAGGCCTAACAAAACGAGGTACCTCTATGGACAAGTTAAAACTAGGCCTGACAAGATGAGGTATCTCAAGTTGAGGTGTTATATAAAAAACCTCACCTTCCTTTTTTTTGTCATATATATATAGAGAGAGAGACATAGGATATACGAAATATTGTTGCAATTGAAACTGATGAAAACAAAAATTCAAACAATGTAGCCAAAACCATTCATATTCGCTGAGATTTTTAGCAACCTCCGTGTTTTTAGAGTTTAGAGATGGAAAGGGCCACGATGAATATTAATAGATCTCTCCTAGGTGTAAGTGCTTCATTTCCATTCTCTATCATATTCTATAGTTACTAGTATGGATCTTTGTAATGCATATTGTTTCTTTCTTGAACAACTTATCCACTTTTGATTAGCAACATCAACGAGTAATGAGATGAAATCTTGTCTTTTTTCCTTTTTTCCATGGTCATTACTTCTAAAACCATCCACCAATCCAAAATTTGAGATGTTGGCAGATTCCATGTGTTTTGCGATTAGGTTAGAGCTCAACAGATCTGAGAAAATAAAATTACCCAACTTTCTACGACGAGTTTTTCTATTTTGTAAATGGAAGCAGCCAAATCAATGAGAACTATGAATCCAATATTTAATGTTTTGTGGGTTAATTAGATTTTTAACATTGTATCATAGATAGGTTATGATATGTAAGAATGAGGTTTCAATGAAATCATATAATTGGATCTACAGATTTGGTGCAAATATTTAAGAATAACAAGGTTGCAAGCGGGGTATGACCTGGCACCTGCCTTTCCACAAGGCATACAGAGGTGAACTAATGGACATTTAGTGTTCACACCCCTTAAGGAGTAGGTGATTTGGAGAGTGTCACTTGGTGACTGAGACCACTATAAGCAAATTCAGGAGCGGGTGAACTGCAAAACATTGTTAGCTACTGGTGATGACCTTGCAGACCATAGTGAGAACACGGGGACCTAATAAGGATGGAGTCAAGTTTGAGGCTTGAGCTTTGCTACCTAAAAATAAAAGATTACTAGAGACTTTTTGAGATCTGTGTTTGAGAAAATAAATGAAGCAAACAAGTTATATTTTTGTGAGGAATTTTCAATTTAAACATGAAAGACAACACTGCAATGACCATAATAAATACAATCAGACTATTAGTCAATCAATTGGTTGCAGTTGCTTAATCTATTTAAATAAAATCTCAACCTTGCTTATAAGCATCATTCAATTATACATATTTTTTTTTGCTTCTCTTGGAATTCAGATTGATAATCTCACCACGAGTTTGGTGATTACACTAGTTCAACAAAAACAAGGCATAAAGATACCATAGATTCAAGCAATTATAGGATTTATTTTTTATTTTATTTTTTCTTTGGGTAAGATGCAAAGTGCTAGTAGTAGAAGTAAACAAATCAAAATTATAATCTTTTGGGGAAAAACATGTGTTTCTGTTGCAAAGGAAGTGCTCATAATATCAACAAATGAAAAAAGAAGTTGGCTGCTGATAAAATAAAAGAATAAGCAAATGACATTGATTGCAGTGGAAGTATTTGTCATTGCATTGTTTGGGACATTGGTGGCAGTGGAAGTATTTGTCAATGCATTGTTTGTGTCAACTGAGGTAGTGATACTACAGGTTTATTAAATCTAATACATTCAACGTATGACTTCTCAAATTGAATTATTTCCTACCTATAAAAGGTTAGGTTCACCTACAATGTTTTTTGGGGAGTGAACTAGACATGATTTCAAAGAAAAAATGTTTTTTTGTTTGTTGCTTCATTTTGGCACATGCCTAGTTTGTTTGCATGTAATACCAAGATTGTGTCCATCACAGTGGCTTGAGGAATAGACTGTGGGGAGTGTTTTGGATTTCGATTGAATAGAATACATAGTAATATGCCAAAATGAAGCAGCAAACATGACAGTTTTTTCTTTGGGACTAGCATTATTATGCTTTANGTAGTGTTTTGGATTTCGATTGAATAGAATACATAGTAATATGCCAAAATGAAGCAGCAAACATGACAGTTTTTTCTTTGGGACTAGCATTATTATGCTTTAACTTCCTGTAATTTTTTTTTATTTGGTTCCTTCCTGCATTGGTTAATATGTTGTCATACATTGAAGCAGCAAACATGAGAGTTTTTTCTTTGGGACTACCATTATTATGCTTTATCTTCCCATAAAATTTTGTTTATTTGGTTCCTTCCTGCATTGGTTAATATGTTGTCATACATTGAAAGTAAATTCTTATTTGTTGCTTCATTTTGACACATGCCTGGTTTGTTTGCATGTAATACCAAGATCGTGGCCATCACAGTGGCTTGAGGAATAGACCGTGGGCAGTGTTTTGGATTTCGATTGAATAGAATACATAGGAATATGCCAAAATGAAGCAGTAAACAAGAGAGTTTTTTCTTTGCGACTATCGTTATTATGCTTTAACTTCCCATGCTTTTTTTTTATTTGGTTCCTTCCTGCATTGGTTAATATGTTGTCATACATTGAAATTAATTGTATTCACCCTTATAGTATCCAAGATAAGGTGGGCATTGGATTCTTTTTAACTATGTGAGGGGTAGTGCTATTCCTTAAGTACAGAGTAAAATTAGATGACTTAGTATTTTGGATATGCTTCACACAGATTTTCTGCATTGTAATTGTTGGTATTTAAAACTATGCAATCTGCCTCATTGTATGTATTGATGTTTCAAAATTTGTTGATGATTGTCATTGTTTGTGTACAGTTTGTTTCTGCTTGCATATTGGTGTTATCTTTATCAAGTTCCTAATGCATTTATTATATTTTTTAATTGATGTCAGGGTGTTGTCCTCTTCATAGGTTTCACACGGCTCTATAAAGGTCTTGCGGTAGTACTTGTGATTGGATATGCTATTACACAGATTATTTTTCAAAATTCTAATATTATTATCTAGAATCTACAGAAAAAGTGAAGCTTTGATCATCCTTTATCTTATATACTGGACTTCTTTAACTAATATATTCAGGAATTTGGTTTCCCCTGTGATGTTTTAGGATTCCGGAAACTCTGATGTTGTTTGTACCGTGAAATATGGAAATTTTGATAAGTATCTTCCTTAGAACATTTTTTTTCAAATTGGTGTCTTTCAGACCAGGACTAACTTATTTCTTATTAGTCAAGGCCCAGATCTGGCTCCTACTTTTAGAGGTTGTTAGGTCTAATCTTGTTAGGGTTATTTTTGTGAAAAGTGTTAATATGAATCTATCTGCATTATAACATCTCAGGGTTCGTTTCTCGACTGTTTCCAATACTATACCAAGGTCCAAAATAGTTGTATTTCTTAGGTCTGCTGGAAATGCAACTTTGATTGATTTGATTGCTCATAGTGTTTTTTGTTCTACCGTTTTATGTTTCATTCTTTGTGAATTGCAAAATTTTTCCAAGAAACTAAAATAGAAGTGCCATTTGAAATAATTGATTGCTTTATACATTAGCCTTTAGAGGTTTAAGATTGAGATGGAGAATTTTATGAAACCTTTCTTTGCAAGTTGTAGTTTGTAGTATCATTTAGTTAATAATTATTTATAGGATTTTGTCTTCTTTTTTTGATTTTAAGATCTTATTATGCCCTATAAAGTGGAAAATGGCCAAGGTTTGCATAGGTGTGGGGATATGTGTTCGGTAATTCAGATAAAAAATGCTCTTATATTATTTTTTGCGCATTATTATCTTTCTTCTTAAAACTAAACTTATCCTCAAAGAACGAGGTGAAAACAACATAAAGTTCCTTATGAAGAAGAGAAATCGGCAATAAAAGAGATCCAGTCTTCACAGAGAGGTAAACCGCTATGTTGATGGTACTCTTGCACATGTTACTACAATAGAAGATGATTGTCTGCCATAAAAGGAGAATTTTGGTCTACAGTTTCCACTATTAATTGAAATAATTATCATGAAGATGATGCATGAAATGATCGAGAAATTGGTGGCCTACATGTTTATATAGCCACAGGTCCTTGGTAAGGTCAGGCCTAGTATGATACGAGGGAAACATACATTAATTGCAGGAAGGCCAACTTGTCTTATATGTAAGCTGTATGGGTTCAATGATATCAATGGAGAATCTTCTATTTGGAAGGCCATAAATCCTCAAACATGACGAAAAATTCAGCACTATTTATTTCTTTGAAGTGTACAAAGATAGCCAGTTATTTTGAGTGGAAATAGTCCATACTTTGGATCAGTGCTGAGCAAGTTATAAGCCTTCAAATTTAATGTTAAGAATCAATCCTTGTTTCAAAATATACGAATTCGCGTACATATATTTCTTCCTTCTAAAATTAGGCCTTAATTTAGTATTTGCATAATTTAGCATTGCACAAACAAGTTTTCAGTGGTTTGTGATCCTTTAGCTACGGATGTGGCAAGAAGGCTTCAAGACCTTATTTGTAAACTACTATTGTTTTAGAATATTACTGTATCTTCTTACTTACCTTTGTATTTATGCTATCCAATAATTATATATGACATTATTATCTGAGAATCATGAACTACATAAGAATCCAAGATTGCAGTGACATCACTTAAAAGTTAATGTACACGATATATATATTTATTATAATTACAATACTATAGGATTTAATTTTATACATGTGTTGTGGTTTTATCTTATTAATTTTTTATTGTATAATTAATATATATATATTATTAATGTTTATTGCGCCGAGAGGCGCTCTACAGCCCAGTATGGGGTAGATCTTGTAACGTTATGTAATGTTGTAACATTACGTAACGCTACATAATGTTATGTCGGCTTAAAAAAAATAGAAAAAAAATTAGAAACATAATGTTATGTCGGCTAAAAAGAATAGAAAATTAGAAGAAAAAAAAACAACAACTATATAAATAGCAAGAAGTATCACAAACTACATCAAAATCCTAGCTACCTTGATCCAGCAACAGCAACAACCACCCATTTCAAATAGGTTTTGGTGCGGCTGATCCAGGGTATTACCCAACCTCAAATCTTGTGTCTTACAAGGATGTAGGAACAAAATGTGGGCTGTCCAAGGGTGTAACAAGCTCAAAGATTACCCCTCACAAATTCAATCTCCCAGTACATATAATATGAAGAAGTAATATGCTTTTTTAATGGATTTTGGCCACGGGTAGAGGATTTGGACTAGTGGATACACACTTAATGAACCATAAAATGTGATTATTGTTTATGCTTAAAAGGATTCTTTATATTTCATTATTTTTTTAACGGGTTGATTATAGGAGAGTTTTTGAAGAAGGTCTATTGTTCTGGGAAAGAGTTGGGCTCTTTATCACCCCATGGTTTCCATACTTTGACCCATCCACCATGGTTGTATCCGAAATTATTTGGCATCATTTTGTGCTCAAAGATATTGAAAATACTTTAGGTTGGTTTATTAAGTAGGATAATGTTCAAATGTGGCATGAAGTATTCACTTTTGCATGGATTTGTGTGGAAGTGGATCTTAGCAAAGGGTTTCTAAACAAAATTATTGTTATAGCTTATTGCGCCGAGAGGCGCTCTACAGCCTAGTATGGGGTAGATATTGTAACGTTACGTAACGTTGTAATGTTACGTAACATTGTAATGTTACGTAACGCTACATAATGTTATGTCGGCTTAAAAAAAATAATTTTTTTTTAGAAACATAATGTTATTTCGGCTAAAAAGAATAGAAAATTAGAAGAAAAAAAAAACAACTATATAAATAGCAAGAAGTATCACAAACTACATTAAAATCCTAGCTACCTTGATCCAGCAACAACAACAACCACTGCGACAGCAAACAGCAAATAGCAACAACCACTGCGACAGCAACAATAAACCCAGGTAAGAATTTTAAATTTGCTAATAGACAATCAATTCAGATATTCTTTAGATATTCTGTGGCTGATATCTAGGTTCAAATTATTTTCATATTCATATTATTTTAATTTTAGTAGCACATAAAATCTCCAAACAACTTAACATTTCACCAATTTCTTTCACCAATTTCATTCACTGAATGGCTCAGAGATTCTCTACACAGTTCACCAATTTCTTTCACGGAATGTGATCAGATTTCCAACTTTAAAAATGTGTAAACTATTTGCAATTCCTGTATATTAATTACTTTGATGATTTTATCAAAATGGGGCTGGCACTACAGACATAACTGGCTTTCAATACGTTTAGCCTAGCTTTCAATATGCGTAACCTAGATTTCAATGCGTTACGCCTTACCTTACATACGCATCCATCTTTGAGGGAGGGAGGACGTGAGTTTTTTTCTTTTCTGTCTCGCGCACAGCGGTTCCTATCCATGACATCCATTCAGTTCGCACCCACGTTCAGGAAGCCCGCATTCTGTCTGCTTTACCATTACCTCCACTTAGACCCTTTCACTTGCCCTACTTGATTTTACACGATGCTGCTTCGATGCCTTTAGGTTCAATGGTTCAGGTTACAAGATGACGTACGATCCGCTTGATTTAGGGACAATGCTTTAGGTTTACAAAATGATGTTACACAATTCGGGTTCAATTAGGTTACACAGAGAGCTACATTATCAATTAGGTATAATGCATGATTTTACACAATGGTCGGTAGGAAAAGAAGATGCCAAGTTTTGATCCCAGGAACCTAGAGAACGTTCTGACGATTTTGAGATGACTGTGATGGGGAGGAGCGAAGCCATAAAAATGTAGCAGTTGGGGTAGCTTCCCAAATGTAGAAAAGGGCTACTACGTTGAAGCTCAATCAGAGTCTTAGACAGACCGACATACATACAGACCCCGCGGACTCCAAGCCTGAATTCAAATGTCAAACAGAGAACTACGAAGGCCTGCAGGTAATCACGGGTGGAGAAAACAGGGATCTCGCTTTCTGTATGTCTTCACTTTCTCTGCTCAATCTGCGTTCTCTGATACCATCTGTGTTCTGTCTGTGCATTTGTCATTTGAAATATTTCAGATGGAAGCCCAGATGAGATAGTGTATAGCTTTAGGCCTTGGTAATGGTAACATGATTGATTTTGCCCTAGAAAAATGACAGATGAAGTTTGTTGAATTCCTTTGATACCCATTGGATTGGATGAGTGGAATCTCCAATTAATGTAAGCTCCGATGAGCTGGTACAAACTTCCAAACTCCCAACAGAAAAGCCATTTCAAATCAGCTACAAAACAACCCTGCATGTCCAACTTACTCGAAACCTAATATAGAGCGGTATTCATGCTATTATGATAACAAAGATTGAACATTTCTGGAAGTAGATATCTAGGATACAAGGGAGGTCACACATATGCACATTGGTTCCAAATGGGAGTTCAATCATTACCTCTTTATATATATATCTGATTGTTAACGATAAGGACTTAAAGCATTTCTAGAAGGGTTTAAACCAATCAGTTTATTTTAGTAAAGCCTGTGAAAAGATTGCTGAAGCCATTAATGTTTGCTCACTCGGTCAGTATCATATGTGTCCAAAATGGATTTAGAGACTGGAAAATCTACAAATTTGGGAAACGATTCTTCAAACACGTTGGTGAAAGAGAAGCTGCAATGGCTTGAACCAATTCAAAGGGTTCAGTCTATTGTTGAAAGTGGAATTAAAACATTACCAAGCATTTATAAAACCAGTCTATTGATGAAAGTGGAATTAAAATATTACCAAGCATTTATATAAAAACCAGAAACTGAGACCCCAAGCTTGGAATATAATATTTTTGTCAAGAAATTTTAGTTATATTTTACATAGATAAATGCAGTTACTACTCTACTTTAGTTATATTTTACATACATAAATTTTTAATTATATTTTACATACATAAATTTTAGTTATATTTTACCAAATTTTTCATTTTACCTAAGTGGACAACCTAACAGTGGTATTAGAGCTGCGCTAAAGTTCTTAGGGCCTGTACAATATTACTCGGTGAATATTTCTAATGCTGAGCAGTTTTGTGAGACTGATCTTATTTCTCTTCTCCTACAGTTTGCTCTAGCCTACCAAAATCTATGTGATCCATTTGGTGAGCATCGTTGATATTGTGATATTTCTCTCATATTTTCCTGAAGGTAGAATTTGAAAATCTTGTTCAATTGTTACGTGAAAATGTTTTATGAGTGGATGTTGTGTCTGAATATTCTCAGAAAGTGACCTACGTCGACTTGCATTTGCATATACATCTTTTGTTCTTATTTCTCTTACGGTAAAACTATGCAGAAATAGCCATTCCACCATTTTCCCTAGAGATAGAAGATGGGTCGACTAGTGATCACTGACTAAGAAGGAAGAAATCCACTCCGCTGCTCTCAAACTCGCTGGGACATTTGTGGTCTCTATAGCTATATAGAATTTTTGCATTCTTAGACATGGTTTGAAATTCTCAGCTTTTTTATATCTGTAGGATGGATGGCGCAGCTTGGTTGTGCCAGTGATTTGATTGTGTATTGGTCATATTCGACAAGAGCCCTTGCATTTTGTTGCAGCTTGGTTGTGCTAGTGTTTTGATTGTGTATTGGTCATATTCAACATGACAACATTGAATTGAGACTCGTGTCATATGTTTTGATAAATTGTTGCTTTGTATCAACGTTGATCTCTGGTATTGATATCAAAACTATACCAATTTTGAGCTGGAGTTGCGTAATTGATTATTTAAAAGGAAAAATAAGAAGGGGTGGGGGAGGGTTTACTTATGACTCTGGGAGTTTTTTTTTATTTAGAAAATTGTTTACTTTGTTGTATTCTAATTGAGGAAAGGATATCTTTCAAACTATATGGATTATGTTTTTAAATAGCATCATCAAAATTGATAAAAGAATGCATTTTCATAAAATTCATAGTACAAACTCGAACTGGTAGAGATGATGGAAGAAAATTACCTTCATGGTTGTGTTAGTTTGAATAGTGACTTATCCCAATTTTCTCTACTAAATATTGGCTTTCGGCATTCTACAACCTGAGCAACCTCCCACTTTTTGGAGAAACTTAAATGTGTGATCGTCAATTGGGATTATCATGGACAAGAAGTCAAATCGTGAGGGATCAAATCTGAGGTGCAAACCTCCTGTGAGGTATTACACGCAAATAGCTATTCGAGGAGAGGTTTGCACCTCCAGAGATTTGATCCCTCTCAGCGCTTGATAGAGCCTAGGATTTGGATCTACGCTGGTTATAATTACAATACAACAGGTTTTAATTTTAGATCTATGTTGTTGTGTTTTTATTGTATAATTAATAATTATTATTTTTAAATAAAGATATATGTTTATATATTATTTTTATATTTTAATAAGAGGAAAAATATATTGATAATTTAAATCCAACTTCATTAAAAAAATAGTTTTTTCACTTTAACCACCAACCTGCTTTGGATTGATAGTTTAATATATTGAATTAATGTTTAAAAATATATATAATTATAATTATTAAATCAGTTTAAAACTGTCCAATAATAAAAACTATAATTATATTAACTAAATTAATAGGTTTAAAACTATTAATAATAAAAAATTATAATTATAATTACTAAATATGTTTTATATTATGTGGATTTTTTGGTTCAACATATATGTATAATAACTAAATTAATAGGTTTAAAACTATTAATAATAATAATAATAATTATAATTACTAAATATGTTTTATATTATGTGGATTTTTTGGTTAAACATATATGGTATTGGATTAATGTTTAAAAATATATATAATTATAATTACTAAATAATAAAAATTATAGTTATAATTATTAAATATGTTTCATATTATGTAAATGTTTTGGTTGAATATAAATAGTTTGATAATTTGTATTAAAATAGCTAATAATATTTATCCATTACAAAAAATGATATTTCTAGAAATGTAAATATCCAAAATGAAACTTTATATCACTTTCTAGGTTTTTATCTTTATTATTCTATCTATATGTGCTATAGATTGGCACATATTTCCCTCAAATTAACAGACATTTAAACTGCATAGTTTATACATATTCAAACAACAAAATGAACCTCCTCCATGGCTACGTGTTCTAGATTTCACAAAGTTTTAGTTATTCATCATGTATTTTAGTTATTCTATTTGTACATCTTTTCATGTCACTTTCACCTCTAACAAAAAAAATGTTTTCCTCACAAATTCTCTCACCTACATCACCCCTAACAAAAATAAGTTTTCCTCCACAATATGGATGCTCCACAATAGTTATTCTTTGTAGCTAAAGTTACACGTGAGCTTCTTATATTGGCCAATTACATTCACAAATTTGAAAGCAAATTATACTCTCAACATTGCATCAAATTGTTAACAATAAATTGAAGCTATTAAACACATTAGAATTCAAAATAATTGAAAAATTAATTTAATTTATAACATTAATTTGGATAATTATTATATTATAGAATTCTTTTAATTTTATTATATGTTATTAATATTATAGAATTTTATTTTCCACAATTTTATTAAATTGTAAACTTCATATGCAACTCTTTTAAATAGTATTATTCATAAGATGATAAGATGAAATGCACATGCAATTTTCAATGCGATAAAAGCACAAGTCTCTAATTCACCATTCTCTATTGAGAATAAATTTAGTGATAGTTCAAAAAGGTAATATTCATTACAAAACTGGGAAACCCACATTTATACAAAAAATTAATTAAAGCCTTTAACTTTTAGACAAGTTACCTAAGCATGGTGCATTGTTTTAGACTTCAAAGTGGCAAGCCTAGTGGGTTTAGTGGCAGCAGTACTTGTCAAGCATATATGCTCGATGTATTGTTTTCGAGACTTCAACCCACGTGCTTTCAAGTATTTTGGTGTAATTTTCGTTCTTTTCACCATACCATAATCATTCTCCATTTTTGGCTTCTACAAAAAGTTACAACATAGTCAATAAACATGAATATTGGTATAATCTAATGAAAATATGGAGACGAAATGCATTGAAAAACTAGATATCCTAAAGAATATCAATTATATATAAATGCTATTATGAGACATGGTATAAGGTATAGAACTTACCTCTCCTAAATTTCCTTGAAATCGAGGAGAACGTCGTAATGGTTGAAGAGAATGTGTTTTTCATGGATTTCTGATAAAAGTGTCCCATGCTCACCATCTATTGTATGAAAAGGGCTTTGGGGAGATGTATATTCTTGATTCTAGATAGAGCATAATATATNCCCAAAACTATAACCATGTTTTGAGGTTTCAAATGGTTGTAAAGGCTTAAAAACAAAACCTGCACCATAAATAAGAAATGATGCATAAATAAAAAAATAACTCTATATAATGAAAAATAACAAAAGAAAGTTTGAAAATTAGAAAATCTAGTCTTTGTCTTATCATTATAAAAGTTCTAATATAAAAATTGATATGCTAATGTTGTTGTGATGTAGGTAAGTATGGAAACCAAAAATACTTCCGCCAATAGCCCTTGAAATCTAGGTGAATGCCGCCATGGTTCACAACTTGTTGTTCCTTGGGTTTCCAAGTTGTTGGATCTATATTTAGCAACCATACTGTATGGAGATCTCTCGAGAGGATTTTGTTGATTAGGCTATGCATATCAATAACAATGGGATATTAGTATACAACTAATAATAACTATAAATATCATCTATCTTAAAATTTCTTCAAAGTAAATGCATGCAAAAAAGAAAAAAGACTGAACTGTGTACTCATTGTTGATACTAGTTTCCCCAGAGTTTATGCTAAGACTATGCCCATTTAGCTCTTCTTCTTCTATGCCATTAAAAATCACTACTGATCATTTTTGGTGCAAAGCAATTTCTATGCACTTTGTTGTGTCTTTATGCCTACGAGGTAGGCTTTGCTCCCAACGATGCATTTTTTCACTAATTTTATGTCTTGAGGCATCATTTATTTCATTAACTATAGCAACTGAATGCGGACAAAGAAATTGATAAATTTAGTAATAAATTCATGTTATCAAAACATGCACACACAAAAAAATGCCAATAAATAATTACAGCAGAAAAAATTTCTTCACTAACAAATCTTGAATATGCTTGCTTGCGTGCACGACACAAGCTTGCATCTACATTGTATTGGAACTTTTGGTTCTGTCTTTGGATATTACTAGGTGATTTTCTTGTGCGTTTAGCATTTTCATTTCTTTGTCTCCCTCTTGGCCGTTGGGGAATCTGAGGGAGATTATGTATGACAGTTCAATAGTGATTGAGGCCACATAATTTTGACTGAGTAAAGGTGCCGGCACAATCACCAATTAAACAGTAAAAACATGTTTAGTGCGGCCTTTCATAACTTCATCCCATTCATGTTTATTTTCTTCCATTTTCTCAATTCCCTGTAAATGAACATGTAAATAACTATAATGTTAGAAATCACTTCAAATTATCGTAACAAATAAACAAACAAACAAAAACATATTTATCAATTACTTGAAAACAGAAAAAAGAAAGATAAGCAAATCTACCAATAGTGTTGAGTTATGTTTAAATCTCTATAAAGTAGAAACTAGTAAAACATGTTTAATTTCATTCTTGAATTATATATATATATATATATATATATATATATATATATATATATATGATGACAAGTTGGAGTGGAATGCTTGGTATCTGCCACCGATCCCATCAAAGAAAGCATGATTGAAAGAAATTGCACACTCAAAGACATAGATGAAGATTTAGACGATACAGAGGCAATGACACAATATTTAGAAAAACCATTTGAACTGCAATTTTCTATAACAAAAGTAGATGCTCATGTCAATGGTGAAGTTGAATATTGTCATGGAAAATTAGATGTGAGATCTTCTGAGGTGGAACTTGAACCAATTGAAAAAAAACAAAATGGAGGTTATTTTTGATGAAGAACTTGATTCAATGGTTACCATACTAGCCATAAATCCAGACATAGGATGTGTTGGCCAGGATTCATTGTATGGTTCCCAGTCTTCAGATGTGCCGGTCTTTTACAAGGATAAGGAAGTAGTTAATTCAGGATTAACACAAGATTTAGAAAATGGTGATGCTTCACCCAACATTTACCATAATGAAGTTTCATTATTCTTATAGTTCTGACTTCTAATTCGTCTATGAAATCAACCAAATCATATTCTGCAGTGTCTGAAATAAGTGTGATAGATGAACTTGCATAATCTATGGAAGAACAATCTAAGCTTTGGTCAGAACCACTATCTGAAAAATAAACAGATGAGAAAGAGAGTGACGGCATGCTTGTTGAGGATGGCATGTTTGATGATGTGGATGGAAATTATTTGGTAGTCAATAGCACTATAGAAATTGGTCAACAAGAAAGAGTTGTTTTAGATATTGAGGTCTTATGGAAGCAAGCAATTCATTCAGGTAGAGTCCTATTACTGGATAAAAATGTTTTGGATCCCGACATTGTTCATGAAAAATCCATCATGTTTACAAAAAGTTCTCCTCCAGGGACATATTTTAAGCGTAATATTTCACCCAAAAAGGTTGGTAAACAAGGGAAAATAAAAACATATGAAGTGCCAATGGGGTAATACATATGAGACAATACTAATGAGGGAAGAGAGAAACTACCATTTTCTTATGATGATGCTCTAAGGGGTAAGTTTCGTTTAGATGAAATTGCAAGGCTCTTAGATCCTTGATACAAAATTACATGCTAGATCCTAATGCAAGGATGAGTTTTTAGAGGCCTCTCTCCCTCTATCTCTTTCTGGTTTTTGCAGATTGTTGTTTTTACATTTATTCATTTAACTGAGGTGTCCACAATTTGGGGTTGGTCTTATGTTTTTTTCTTGCCTCCTTGCAACATGAGATTGTTTTGGCATTTATGTTGGATATGTGTTTACTCCCATTGACGTAGGTTGGGACAAGATGTATATATGCAACCTTCAAAAGATAGTCATGGAAAAAAACTGATTATGAACTATGCCAAATACAGTTCAGTAGTGTTTCCCATAGTATTTGTACAACTATTCTTGACATGATGCAGACATTTTTGTATATTCATTTTTATTAGGTGTACCATATAAAAATTATTTTCATGAATAATAGCTTGATCTAGAAAATGACCCACGTCTTCTCATACTCTCCACTTGTTAGACCTTTATCTTAAACTTCCTTCAGCATCGGAGTAGCTTGGTGCTTGTACAATTTAGTGAATTTTTTCCTTCTTTACATTCGTTTGAAAAGGATGTTTAGCTTTTGATCGAAGACACATAATATACGATTCTATCTCTATATTGATAAATGATGCATGTCCTGGAAAATGAAGATGGAAAAACAAGTCAAGAAGGGAACTTGCTGTAATGCATTGCACTTCTTTCTACATTTAGATGTGGTTTACATGCATCAATACCAATATTGATTGTAAATTCCATTCTCCCAAGTTGGAATACTAGGATATAATGATTCGGAAAGTTTGATAGAAGACTGAAGAGTAATACTCTATATGCAGTTCTAAATGCATTTTGATTTTTTCAATACTTGTACTTGGACAGTGGTTTTGTAGAAAGCTTGATTGCTTCTAAGTTCTTTTAGTTAATGTTTTGTTTTGCTTCATGCCATGCATTGATAACTCTAGTTTGTTACAACTATTGGAAGATCACCTCTGTGTCTTCACTTCCTCTTTTGTCTCCCCGGGGTCTTAATTGGTCCGAGTTCCTCTAACTTCTTTTCCCCTCAGTTTTATTGGATTAAGAAAGTCCCTAAGGCCACTTCGAGGATGGGTTTTTAGTGATGAATTTGATTGAACATGCATCTATGTACATCTTTTAAAGAAAACAAATACAAATATGGTTATTACTAGCTTAATTTTATTTTTTTTAAGTTTCAATCTGTTGGAAATATTAATTACTCAAAGATTTGATCTGAGGCGACTCTGTCAAAGTCTGTATCAGTCAAGATCTTGTTGGTCATTCTGACAAGAGGGAAGAGTCCACGATTCAGCAATGTAAACCAGTCAAATTACTTTCTGAAGCTAAGTTGTTAGGTAGATAGTTATTACAATCTTTAATGGTGAGTCTGTCGATTCATGTAGAAGCATTTTTTCAGGTTTCCTATAAATAGAAGAAGAAAATTGTAAATGAGGTTAGACACAATAGAGAGTGAGAGAGAGCTCAGAGGATAGCATAAAGTGAAGAAATAATTGTGTCGAAGCTCAAGCTTCTATGTGTGTGATTCTGCCAAAGAGCTGAAGCTCTGTAAAAGGATCAGTCGATGAGCCGACAAGTTTGGATCAAAAGTTTGAATTACCTTTGTTATTTCTAGACAGTATATATATGAAATATTTTATGGCTGAATGCATGTTTATTTGGCTGCACATTCTTTCTAGATTTACTTGTGTAAATGTATTTTACAATTATGGTTGAGTGAAAGAACAAGAATCCTTAAATTTCTCATCTCGTGAAAGTTCCAAGTTTTACGGCACAGTGGTCGACTCAAGTCTTCCTCCATATTTGGGTATATGTTTTTATAAGTTATGTTGAATTGTTAATATGTCGATTTTTACTTCATCTTACTCACAGGTGAAAAGAATTTGTAGTTTCTTAAGTCTTTTACACTAAGAAACATACTCTGTAGATTTCGACTAAAACCAAGTGAACCGACAAGGTTGGTTGAGTAAACCGACTAGTGGTCGAAGTGATCATCCAACTAGTGGTCGAAGAGGTCAGCTGACTAGTGGTCGAAGTGAAGTAACCGACTAGTGGTCAAAGAGGTCAATCGACTAGTGGTCGAAGCAACTGTTGGTAGAAATGACAAGTAAGAACTTGTCGAAGTAAATTAGTCGGGTCTAAAAGGGAGACGAAATTTGATAACTTGGCTAGTCAAGAGTTAGACGAGTTTCACCTGACAAGTAAAAGAAACAAAAAGGAGGTCGGCATGAAAATTAATTTTTAATAACTGATTGGTAAACTAAGGAAAAGTAATTTTGTAAGGAAAATAAAAAATAAAAAATGGCTTCCAGTTCGGGTTCATTGCAAACTCCAATTTTTACAGAAAAGAATTATGAATACTGGTCTCTAACTATGAAAGCTTTGTTCAGAGGACAAGATGTCTGGGAGATAGTCCAGCATGATTATGCAAAACAAATAGACATGACAGCATATAACAATATCAAACAAGCTAAGAAAGATATCTTGAGGGAACAGAGGAAGAAAGATGGAAAAACTATGTTCTACATGCATCAAGCCATGCATGAAAGAATATTCCCAAGAGTAGCAACAAAAATTATAGCTAAGCAGGCATGGGATACATTGGAGACCACCTATCAAGGTTTGGATAAGGTAAGGACATCCAAGCTGCAAATTCTGAGAAGAGATTTTGAATATCTGTCCATGAAATATTCAGAGACTATAGACTCATTCTACACCAGAGTTGTTGGTTTTATAAACCAACTAAAATCTCACGGAGAAAACATAGAAGACCAAAGGGTGGTTGAAAAAATTCTCAAAAGTTTTTCCCCAAGATTTGAAAACTTGGTTGTGACCTTGGAAGAACACACAGACATGTCGGCATTTACTATTGATGAGTTGCAAGCTTCACTCATCAATCATGAACATAGACTCAATAGAACACAAACATCATTGGAAGGTGCATTCACAGCATAGTCATCCATAAGCCATGGTAGAGGTAGGGGGAGAAACAACTTTAGAGGAAGAGGAAGAAGTTATTCTAGAGGAGGAAGAGGCAGAATTCCTGCAAATGTCGGTGGTAGATGTTACGGAGAGAAATTCCTATGGCTTGGGGTACCACAACAGACAGCTTGACTCCAGAAATCAATCCTTTCCAATATGCAATAGAAATTAAGTGTCTAACTCTAAAGGATCAGACCTCGTACCTTATTCTGGAAGGTTGAAGTAGAACCCCGTTGAGCTTTCCAACTTCAGCTTGAATTGATAGATTACTTCCTCAACAACAAGTAAATAATAAAATAATTCTATATATCATGGTGTTAGATCTATTCTAGCATATATAATCAATAATATATAAGCATTTGACATAATCCAATGGATAAAATATTCATTCAAACACACATTATTGGACAGGAAAATATATTTCTATTAATATAAATCACAGATTACAAGATACAACCTCTGACGGCACATCTGTGAACCGGAGAAACTGAATCCCCCACTTGGGCCTCCACCACTTCAATCCTCCATCTCTCAATAGCAAGCTAATAAGCAAAAGGTAAGCTTGGGAACAGGGATAATTTTAGGGGCGAATTTTAGCCCAGTGGGCTATTTTTCCATGTTTTTCCCCCAAAAAATGTTGATGTAATTGTAACTTCAGAATGTATTCACTTGTATTTCTTATCTATTGCAACCCAATGTTCATTTCGTGATGTATTGTAATGTATTTGAGTCATGCCATACCCCGATGTTTATTTCGGGAAGTTTCTATAATGAGAAAGTCATGTCAAGTCATTATGGGTAACCCTCCTATTGGTCAAGGGTTAAAGTCCCCACATTTGTGGGGCCCTTGGGTTATTAGAATATCCTAGTGAAGTCGACCCTAGGTGAGTCATTGTAATTCGGGGCAATAGTCCCCACCATTGTGTTACCCTCCTATTGGTCAGAGGAGGCAAAGTCCCCACAAGTGGTGGGGCACTAGGGTTATTAGACACTCCTAGAGATATCGGCTCTTGTAAGTAATTGTTAAGTGAGGCTGACATGTTGGAGTGCACTTCAAGTGAACGGAAGAATATAAATAGAGAGTGAGCCTCTCTATTTATCTCACTTGCAACACTCACACTCACTCATTAGGGCCCATGAGTGAGAGAGGAGAAGCTCTCTCAGTGTGAGAGAGAGAGACTGTTGCTGTGTGGAGATCATCTTAATGTTTTGGGGCTTTTACTATTTTGGTGCTGATTCTATCTCTGAGGAAGTTGCAAGGTTTTCTCCTTTATGGTTTCCCTGAGGAAAACAATTTGTGTCTCTTGTCTCTTGTGATGTGCTTATGTTTTATTGCTGTGCTTGTTATTCTCTCAGTTAAAAGATCCTAAGATCATAATGCTAGCTTATATGATGAAAAACTAACATGGTATCAGAGCTAACCTGAGAAGAAGAAATTGTGAAGCTATAGAAGCTAGGGCTTCTTGCTTTTTGGGTCTCTCTCCACAATCTATCAGCAAAAGAATGCTAGGATGACTCTCCATTAAAGGGCACATCTTTCTGTCGAAGCGGAATTCGATTCTGAGCATTTTCAGTTTTCGATGCAGAAATTAGGGCTTTCTACAGAAGAGGAATTTTTGAGTGAGACCAGCATAGAAATTTTCCCCTCATTAAAACCGAAGTTTAGAGACCTGGATCAAGAAATTTTGTTGGGTGAAACTCCGGGAAATTCAAACCCTAGTTTGACCTCGAGCTAGGAAAAACCCTAAATACTAAAATAAATAAGTTTTGGTACATTCACTATATTCCGAGTTTGGAGAAGTCTCAGAATCTAAAAATTTCATGGGCCAAAGATAAAATCCTGTTGAATACTGTATCCAAAAATCAGCCTCATATTCACTATATTCAGGGAGATATGATCCATCCAATTTAGGGTTCCATCCTCTTCTAGAATTCATCCTTAAACAGGACACCTGGGGAGAATTGCAATATCTTGGGCTACAGAGGTCCAAATGGAATTCCTGAAGATATTCCAAAAATTCAATGGAATTTAATGTTATTGGTCCGAATATCAGACTCAGAAGGTCAACCAGTGACACGTGGCATGTCGTACAACTTTGCTGTTCTTAACAGTCCTGTAACAGGTCACCTTGGGAAAAAGATCATACATGCCAAATGGTTAAAGCAATTCTAATGAAACCTATGGTTTTGGATCAGAGACATGTGAGGTTACCTCAATACGAAATTTCAAGCATATAGGAGCAGTAATTTAGGAGATATCATAGAAATAGTAACAGGTACTTATGCAGAAGAAATTGGAAAATTAGGGCTTCCTGTTCCGGGAGCTTCCCTCCACTATTTTCAGAAAAGGAGTACATTGTACAGCTCCATTTGAAGAGATCTATCTATCTATCCAATCAGATATGAAATATTCCAAGTTTTGAAAATTAGGGTTTCTGTGACAAACCCTAGATCAGCCAGCTCCAGAACCAAGACGGACACCTCAAATCAGTAAGATCTAATCCTTTGCTATTTTCATTTGAGGTTCTCATTTCAAAGTGATCTATCACATCAGCTTGATGATAAGCTTGGTGAAGTTGAACAACCTCCAAGCATAGAAGTATATGATCTCTCTG
Source organism: Pseudotsuga menziesii (assembly GCA_001517045.1). Taxonomy (NCBI): domain Eukaryota; kingdom Viridiplantae; phylum Streptophyta; class Pinopsida; order Pinales; family Pinaceae; genus Pseudotsuga; species Pseudotsuga menziesii. The sequence continues at coordinate 100,506 of LPNX010849218.1, forward strand.
AAGAAAATGGATTGGACACCTACATGAGCATAGAGGTTCTAGTTCTAGAGGGAGATGAGGCTAGAAGCCTTACACAAGAAGAACTTGGTCAAGGCCAAGAAGATCATGGTTGATTCAGTCACGGATCAACTTGTACCACAAGTGTATTCCCTAAAGACAACAAATATGTTTGATTCCTTGACCAAGCTATTTTAAGGGAAGAACATAAATCAGAATATGACATTAAGAAACCAGTTGAAGAATGTGAAGATCCAGAATGCAGAGACCATGCAGTCATAAGAGTCTCTCAAATCAAGAACAACTTGAAGCGGTAAAAGAAGAAGTGAAGAATGCAGAAGTAGTGATGGCCACCTTGAATGGCCTCCCAAAATCATGGGATTCATTCATTCGAGGAATGTCTGCCAGAAGGAAGTGATTACTTTCAGCATACTCTGAGAAGAAGAAGAAGCTCGATTCATAAGAAGAGAAGGGAAGATGGAAGAAACTGAAGATCAATCTCTCACCATCCAATGAAGATCCCTCAAACAATGAGGAATACGAAGGACTCAACTCTTGAAGAACCCCTTATCCATTCTAGCATTTGGATAAGAAACGATTCTATTATGAATGAAGAAGACGATGAAGTCGAAGGCTCAAGAAGAAGTCTACCCATGAAACAAATAAAGATAAGTATTCAATTGTTATTTCATGATATTGTTTTATTATGCATTTGTTTATATTCAGTTGATGTATTATGCATGATAGGATGTTTGAATTAACGATAGTATACTACTAATATGCATGTGATGGGTAAGTAGCTCATGGTGCTACACAAATTCTCCATTGCTACTTATCTAGAATGAAACCTCTTTGCTGACATATTGGATTAGTGCACAATCTCAATGTTGTCCTAGTAGAGATGGAAGGCATCTAGAAAGTTTTGTAAGATATGGATGAATGTTGTATTGGCTAAAGTAGTTGCATGATCATATATTTATGCATAAGAACTTTCCAGTATAAATATTCCTTATGAAATGTTTCTAACCATACATAATCACCTACAAGCAAAGAAGAATGAAGACTTGTTCTGAAGAACAAGTGACGACAGTTCAAAGACAAAGAATAATATGACAAGTGCAGTGACATCATTGATGTAGAACCTTCCAGCCACCAAGAAGAAATGGAAGACCAGTTCAAGAAGAATGATGTCAGGGCGCAGTATCGAGACCTGAAGAGAAGTTCATAGTTCCATCATGCAGTAGATGGAAACATTGTGGGATACAAAGCAAGATTCGTAACATGAGGTTTCTCACGAAAAGAAGGCCTAGACTGTGAAGAGACATTTGTGGCCAGTAAGAGTTGAAACACATACATGATGAGCTTGATGAAGATCTTGACCTTTGCTACAAGGTTGAAAATGAAAGTCTATACACTAGATGGTCACATAGAATATTAGTAGCATAGGAAGCTACTTGTCACTCCGGTGCAGAATGTTTTTAGTGCATAGAGGACAGAAGACAGAGGGAGTATGATGCTTCACTTCAGAGGGAGTGACTACAGAATATCTTGAGGTTCGACATGGTACGACAGGATGGGTAGATTACTGATGACTCTAGGCTTTATTGAGGTTAAAGTGGATTCCAACCTTTGCTTCAAGGTTGAAGGCGGAATACCAGTGATGCTCCCGTTATATGTCGTTGCACTATTTTCTAGGCATGGAGGTGTGGACAAGGGAAGTATGCAGTAGAGATCCTGAATAGGTTCAGGATGATGGACTGCATGACCACACCTATGGCATCGAACATGAAGCTGTTAAGTGATGCTTCATCAGAGATGGTTGATGCTACGATGTATCGTTAGATGATTGGGTCCTTGATGTACCTAAGACCAGATATTTGCTTTGTTGTGAACACATTGAGACATGTTCACCTGATGGTTGCAAAGCATGGAGGGGTACAGTTGAGTATCGGCTCAAGTATGATATGAATCAAAAGATTAACCTGGAGGGTTATGTTGATTTAGATTGGGCAGGCAGTGCCATTGACAGGAAGAGTACTTCAGGATGTTGCTTTAGTATGGGATCAGGAGTGATCTCTTGGTTTAGCAGGAAGCAATCCTGTGTGGCACTGAGTACAGCTGAAGCAGAGTATGTCGCAGCTTGTTCAACTAGTTGTGAGGCAGTATGGCTGCGAAAGATACTGTCTGATATATTTGATCTCCAGTTAGATGCTACTTGTATACATTGTAACAACTAGAGTTGCATGAAGTTGTCATAGAATCTAGTGTTCCATGACAAGTCGAAGCATATTGAGATCAAGTATCACTCTATCAGGGATATGGTGCAGAGAGGAGCAGTGAAGCTCCAATATGTTGGGACGGAGGAATGGATAGCTGATGTATTGATGAAGCCAATGGCTAGGATGAAGTTCAAGTACTTCAGGGAGAGACTTGGTGTTCTCCAGATCGAGGTTCCCTCCAAGAGAAAGTGATGAGACCCATAGCCATTCTGACATGGTGAGAGGATTGGTTCCTTCCATGGTCAGATGTAAGGGCTGAGCCATTCTGTCATGGTGAGAGGATTGGTTCCTTCCATGTCAGATATGAGTGCTGGCCATTCTGTCGAGCAGGACAGATGTAAGGGAAATTTCCATTCTAGGAATGGAGGCACTTGGTCAGTTACCAGGATCACTCAGTGTAGGATTGAGTAGCCATTCTGTTTTGATAGAGGGATGTGTTCCCACTTGATCAGATGTAAGGGCTGAACCATTCTGTCATGGCTAAAGTATTAAGTTCCTTCCATGTTAGATGTGAGTGTTGGCCATTCCGACGAGCAGGTCGGATGTAAGGGCAACTGCCATTCTCTAGGAGAATGGAGGCACCTGGTCAGTTACCAGGTAGCTCATTCGAGGACTGGGGGCCATTATGATATGACTGCTGGGATGTGTTCTCATAGGATCAGATGTGAGTGCAAGCCCTTCCATCACTGTGATAGGATGTGTTCCTGTCTGGATGGATGTAAGTGCAGAGCCTTTCTGGAGCGACTGAGGGATGTGTTCCCACATGCCACTAGAGAAAATTTCAACTCAAAATGGGCCTCTTAAAATGAAATAATAAAATAATAGTTAAAATAATAAAATAATATTTATTAATTTTTGAGGAAGAAAAGAAAAAACTACTTTTTTGTTTGTATTTTTGACATATCTCTCTGTGTTTTTACTCAAATTTCGATCGGGAGAGCTCATTGGATGTAGAATTAAATTCCGCATCCAACGAGTACCCACTCGGCATACTTTTGACAGACCCCGCTACCCCAAAAACAAGAAATACCTGAAAAAATGAAATGATGATGTCATCATTTCATTTTTTTAGGTATTTCTTGTTTTTTGGGGTAGCGGGGTCCATCAAAAGTATGCTGAGTGGGTACTCGTTGGATGCGGAATTTAATTCCGATCCAATGAGCTCTCCCGATCAAAATTTGAGTAAAAACACAGGGAGATATGTAAAAAATACAAACAAAAAAAGTAGTCTTTTTTATGATAGCTATCCCCAAATTTATATTAAAAAAGTGTTTAAGACCTATACGGTATTTCAAATTTAAAGCAATTTCATTGGCTAACACATGATGACATGGAATTTGAATAAAATTTAAAAGGCCCATTTTGAGTTGAAATTTCCTCTAATGTTAGATGTAAGTGCTGAAATCTCTCATCACTATGATAGGATGTGTTCCTGTCTGGATGGGAGTCTTCCATCACTGTGATGGGATGTGTTCCTGTCTGGATGGATGTGCCCTTCTGACGAGTAGGTCAGATGTAAGTGTTGAAATCTCTCATCACTATGATAGGATGTGTTCCTGTCTGGATGGGAGTCTTCCATCACTATGATAGGATGTGTTCCTGTCTGGATGGATGTGCCCTTCTGATGAGTAGGTTAGATGTAAGTGCTAAAATATCTCATCACTGTGATAGTATGTGTTCCTGTCTGGATGGGATTCTTCCATCACTGTGATAGGATGTGTTCCTGTCTGGATGGGAGTCTTCCATCACTGTGATAGGATGTGCTCCTGTCTGGATGGATGTGCCTTTCTGACGAGTAGGTCAGATGTAAGTGCTAGGAGAAGACCTACATGATGGGTAGGACTACAACTAGCATGAAAAAGGGCTGGCTCTATAGAACTTCCTGTGACGAGAAGAATCATGAGATAGCACCAGTGATGATCCAGATCGAGTGATGATCTAGATCCAGTGATGACAACCAGTGATGATCCAGATCCAGTAGTCATGATATAGATCAAGTGATGATCCAGATCTAGTCCAGTGATGTTGATCCAGATCAAGAGATGATACAGATCCAGTGATGATAGCTAGCGATGATCTAGATCGAGTGATGATCGAGATCCAGTGATGATGATCCAGCAGTGATAGTCCAGATCAAGTGATGATCCAGATCCAGTCCAGTGATGTTGATCCATATCGAGAGATGATCCAGATCTAGTGATGATGTTCCATGATGATCCAGATCCAGTGATGATCCATACCCAGTGATGATGTCCAGATCAAGTGATGATCCAGATCCAGCGATGATGATCCAGATCGAGTGATGATCTAGATTCAGTGATGATGATCCAAAATGAGTGATGATGATCCAGATCGAGTGATGATCCAGATCCAGATGAAGATGACTTGAAAATGAAGATGACTTACAGATAAAGATGACTTGAAGATAAAGATGACTTTGAAGATGACGAAGACTTGACGATGACTCAGATGATATAGAGAAGAAGACTTGTGCTGATAAATTGTGTCGAGAGAATACCTTCCTAGTTAAGAGGGAGTGTTGATGTAATTGTAACTTCGGAATGTATTCACTTGTATTTCTTATCTATTGTAACCCGATGTTCATTCCATGATGTATTGTAATGTATTTGAGTCATGTCATACCCCGATGTTTATTCCGGGAAGTTTCTATAATGAGAAAGTCATGTCAAGTCATTATGGGTATCCCTCCTATTGGTCAAGGGTTAAATTCCCCACATTTATGGGGCCCTTGGGTTATTAGACTATCCTAGTGAAGTCAACCCTAGGTGAGTCATTATAAGTCAGGGAAATAGACCCCACCATTGTGTTACCCTCCTATTGGTCGGAGGAGGCAAAGTCCCCACAAGTGGTGGGGCACTAGGGTTATTAGAAACTCCTAGAGATGTCGGCTCTAGTAAGTAATTGTTAAGTGAGGCCAACATGTTGGAGTGCACTTCAAGTGAATGGAAGAATATAAATAGAGAGTGAGCCTCTCTATTTATCTCACTTGCAACACTCACACTCACTCATTAGGGCACATGAGTGAGAGAGGAGAAGCTCTCTCAGTGTGTGAGAGAGAGACTGCTGCTGTGTGGAGATCATCTTAATGTTTTGGGGATTTTACTGTTTTGGTGCTGATTCTATCTCTGAGGAAGTTGCGGGGTTTTCTCCTTTATGGTTTCCTCAAGGAAAACTCTTTGTGTCTCTTGTCTCTTGTGATGTGCTTATGTTTTATTGCTGTGCTTGTTATTCTCTCGGTTAAAAGATCCTAATATCATAATGCTAGCTTATATGATGAAAAACTAACAAAAAACATTTGCCATTTTGAATTTTTTGAAGCCTTGTTTTGCCCAATTTTGATGGGGTAAAATTTTTTCACCCTAAAAATCACCAAATTATTATATAAACAATATAAAATCCTTGGAAATTAAAATATTTTTTGAAAAATATCACCAATCATTTTATAGTTGGCATTTTAAGAATTGGTAATATTCGCCAACATTTATACACTTTTAAATAAGTATGGTTCCTTAAAATCATCCCTGCTTGGGAAGAACACACTAGTGCTCCAAGGGACAAAGGGATGCAGACTCAAGCGTAAGTTCCAGCAACAATGGACTATAGTTTCTTTGCTCTCAATTCTCTCATATGCCTTCAATGTACCATAGAGTTCCTTATATAGCTTTTCAAAGGGGTAATGAAAGGTCGAATCTGAGCGATCTCAAGGCATAGGGAAGGCTAGGAGTCAAGTGAGTCAGATCCATGTCAAGGAAAACTCCAAAAGGATTTGGATTTTGTACACATCCTGATGTACACTGTTTTAGTGGTCAAACCCACGTATATACGCGCTTATATGTTTAAAAGTCACGTGTATCATTTTTCACATGTTTTTAGGGATGGTCAAGGAAACGTCAAAGGACAAAAAATGGTCCATGGGGTCTAAGGAGTCTGCAGTAGGACAGAGGAAGGCCATACAAAGTGTGATTCACCTGGAGTGGTGAAATCAGCTATAACAAATGCCCCCTAATGTGTGAGGTCAAAGGGGTCATATGATGGCTGAAATACATTATAAGTCCATCCTAGAAGTGGAGTGATGAAGGATCCCAAATGGAAGACCAGCCACCCAATCAGCATAGTACAATAATACAACTTTGCACATAACTGCAAATACATATAGCAGTCCCGGATACATAAGAGTACAATGGCCATGAATAGGAATGATACAAGATATCACATAAGTGGTCAACGCCATGTATAATATACATAGATCAAAATCTCCATGATGAAGATATACAAAGGACCATGATCTCCATAATGGCTGAAGATATATAATAGATCAAGATCTCCATAGTGGCTGGAAATATCTAACATGTACTGGAATCAAGTCACGAGAGCTGAAATCTCATGAACACTGGCACGATCAAGGAGGTAGCATATAAGAGATTCCACCAATCTAGAAAGTCTTCTACACAAACCGCTACGAGTACATGCCCTACTATGCAAATAGAGGTGTCGAGGTCGAACATAGTAGTCCATCGTCTGATTATTAGTCGTTAATGTATATCGTTAATAGACGCGAGATCACCCACCGATAATGAAAATGGGAATCAAGGTACTAGAGTGAAAACTAACAAGTGTCAATAAATGTGTTGATGTCGAACACTTGAGAGGATCCATCGATCAGAGGACATTAATGTATTCCCAAAAACTGTCGATGGCGAGAGAACCTACCACTGATGACTGCAAGTCTCAAGGAACTCAAAATGACTATAGATTCCAATCCCAGAATAAATGATCTGAAGTCGATGGGATGAAATCCACTGGAAGGAGGGAATTAAGGCATTCCCCATCATCCAACATGAGGTACTTAGCAAAGCTGTATAATGTGGAAGGACTCGATCATAAGGTGCACAAACCAGTAACTGTACCGGGAATGGACAACATGCAAAGTCAAGATAACTGAGGAATGGCTGACTCAGGCTTCAACTTCCTTTGAACAAGAGCATAATGGAGTATGGTGACTGAATAAAGGCAGCACAGACTCGATATACAAACTGGGACATATCTGTAACACAGGAGGCATCGACAGAGGCTCCATAGGGATTGGAAGCTTAACCAGTCGGTGGAGATAAACTCAGATAAATGAGTACAGCTCCTAAAGTCAAACTATAACCCAACCAATGGATGTGATATACAGTGCTCTGTTCGAAGGCGACACGACTCGACAGCTACCACAGATAACATCTTTCCTTGTCCGAATTTTTGGGTTTTTGATTTTTTTGGACTTTTTTAGTTATTTAAAAATCTTGAAAAGAGAATAAAATAGATTTATAGTTATATACTAGGAGGAGACGAGTGTCATAAGGGAAAACAAACTAGTTCCAAGCAGTGGAACATACCTATGCTCAATGGAAGGATACATGTGTAGGATATCGACACTCGGGGGAAAATCCCCTCCCAGTAAAAAGGGAAACAAGCTGCGAAGGATATAAAAAATGGCTCTGCATGGCTAGACATGAGATAAGCTCAGGCTATATGGCTGAAACACAATGTCAGGGAAGCCAGCATAAAGCTCAATAAGGTAGGCAAAGCTCATGATAATGCATTCACACCTTGGCAGGAGGGAGTTCTGAGGGGAATAGGCCAGCAAAAGATCAAGAGGAGTATGAGGCTCTTGCGAAATGTCATGGAAGTACTATACAATGGACTCGCACACCCTAAAGGAGAAAACGTCAGCATGGCCACCAAATGCAAATAAGGCGCTAACTAGGGTACCCATGTAAGGTGAAGCTCTACCACTCATATCATGCCACTTCTAAAGCAGCAAGAAGGCTCGGTGACATAATAGAGTGGGTTCATACCTAAAGTCATGATGAGATGGTCATAAGGCTATGCAAAATGCAACCGGTAATGAAATCTAACCTATATGCCAATTTAGACATGATACCTGAGATGGAATGAACGGGTCAATCCAACAGCTGAAATGACACTTAAAAAGGTCCTCTACATCATGAATTATGTAAAAAATGGTCCAAAATGGTTAGAAAATGTCGAAACTATAGGAAAGGGGGTAAAAATTTTCAAATATTTCAAAAATTTATATAAATAGTAAATAATTCAAAATATTATAAAACATTTGAAACTTTTACCCATTTGAGCTCTGAGTTTCAACAACATATTCTAGGAGATCCAGCTGGTGGAATCTTCTACCGTTTCTTCCAAGTATTTACTCGTGCTCTTCTCTTCCATTTTGATGCAATTTTTATGAAATTACATGGTCAATTAAGCTTTCTAGGCCAACCTAAAATGGGCGCTATGGCCCACGTGGAAGTCAAGGTTTTTTCCGTGTATAGGGATGGATATACGCATAAAATGCCCTCAGACCCACATACATACGTGGCTGTTTTGAAAACAGTCGCGTATGAGGCTGTGCATAAGGTTTTTTCAATAATCTAATGGGTAAATTTGCAATTTTTTGTGCAAGATGGTCCTAGAGTGGAGAGAGCGTGAACATGCTGAGGTAGAGGAAGCAGTAAGGGATGATCTAATGGCTCAACAAGCTCTACGTGCATGCGGAATCTACAAGTTTTGGTGTCTTGGTGGTTTGAGGGCCAAACCAAGACTATTATAGATTCTGGTGGATTACTGGGATCCAGACTCAGAGTCCTTCCATATAGATGGGATGTCCCTCACCATAGAGGTGGAGGACATATACTTCATTACTGGGATTTCTAGACGAGGGGAAGTGGTGAACCTTTGTTCTCGTGGTAGGCCAAGAGGTGGCATGACTATCGACGAGTACATTGCGCTGTACTGTTATCCAGACACAGAGAAGGTGGGGAGTCAGGTCCCTACCAATGCTATACAGGTGCTGGGCCTAAAGGCCATACTATTGACATTGGGTAGGATAGCAGGCTTGGCATCACTCCACCAGGCCTTGCGGCCTCTGATGTTTTATGCAGTGGAGTGCATGAGACCCACGATCTATGACTGGAGCACTACACTATTGAGCAACATGAAACATCAGCTCAGTGAGTGTAAGGCAGGCAGAGTGTGGAACTTCAGGTTCAACAGTATTTTGAGCATGTTTTTCTTCGAACGTGTTCTAGGATTGAGCCCCAGAGTGGACGTTCCTCCTCACGGGGTTCGAGATCCGGACCAACGGCGCTGGGAAGATGTTATGCGAAGACTGGGGGGTGGTAGGGTGGCCAACCCATATCCAAATGACTTCTTTCCATGGTGGCGATGACAGATAGTTGCCATCGATGACTACCCCTATGCAGGGATATATTTTCGGGGGGACCCGGACATGCCACTACCACCAGGATCGGCATATGGCGATATAGGTAACGAATCTCGACCCTCTCTTTTTAATATTTGAGTTATTTAATTTTTTGTGTTTTCTTGATTATATGGAACCAAAAAGACATATTTTTGCATGATAATACATAGTGACATCTACCGTTTGTGTGCAGATGTGGGACCACGGGTCCAGAGGGCTTCCCTCATTATAGATGGAGGGGAAGAGGAGATGACATCACGAGTGCGGATGATCCAGAGCATTCATACCGATTTTATGAGACTGACACATAGGTTTCCTATGGTGCAAGTCGAGGACTTTCCTGAGGCTATGCAGCGGCAAGTGGTGGGTGTACCACACACATGGGTACGATTATTTCGACGGCTAACTAGAGCCATAGTGACCTTCCATGATCACAGCCCTCCTCCTCCTCCACAGGATTAGACACCTGGGAGTGTATACATTTTGTATTACCATGTATTATATGCTGGTGGCTCGAAATCCCCAATTTTTTATCATGACACTATGTATTATCACATTTTGGATGTATTTATAAAAAGTTTTAAGGTGATCGGTTTAGTTATTTACATGTGTAAAAATTGTGCTTGTGATTAATTTATTGTGAATGAAACAAATGCCAATCTAACACGTAGTTAGCATATGAGTTAGCAACTTGATTATTATTTATTGGAATATGTATATATGTTATATTGTCAAATTGTTGTTCTAACAATCTCACACATAAGAATCTTCTCAATAATGTCGGATCTCTAACATGGTACAAGCCATTGAGCTGTGACACTACTAACTCCGAATCAAGACGTACCTCAAGAGAGAGAACTCCATGTGAAATGGCATCCCGCAGAAGCTCGATAACGACACTGTATTCAACAACATTGTTGGAAGATGGCCGTAGACATACGCCTCCTGAAGACAGTACCTGGCCCATAGGAGTATAAATCACCCAAGCAACAGAGGCTGAGTGTTGAGTGTGATGGCTTGCACCATCCATGAATCCTATGTATGTGGAAGATTCCATTGACATCTTCCAAAAGAAATGGAAACTAATCACAAACCCAATCACAATAAGAAAAATACCTAACTATGCAAAGCTATACAATTATATACAATAAGAATCCTTGGCTAAAGATCATGCATAGTATTTCTTGAGATAGAGCCCATTTCTAGGCTCCACCAAGGCCATTCCTTTGTAATCCACTAACTCATACACACCCTTCTCTAACACACACTTGACCACGTAAGGACCACAACACATAGGATTAAATTTCCCTGCCCCCAAGGGTTCTTTCGGTTGATCCCACAAAAGGACCAAGTCTCCTTCACTAAACCTCCTTGGATGGACATACTTATCGTACTGGACCTTTACGCGATGTTTATTGACTTCTAGATCCACCAAGGCATCCCGACGCTGCTCATCAAGTTTCTCAAGGTGAACCAAACACTCCTCCAATGGGGATGTGTTCGGTAAGAGTTCTACAACTAGATTCAAAGAAGGAATCTTGCATTCAACTGGCAATATCGACTCCATTCCATGTACAAGTTGATATGGAGAAAAACCAGTGGCAGTCTTAACAGCGATTTGATATGCCCACAAAGCAGGATATAACATGATGTGCCAATTGTTCATGCTTTGTGCAATGGTTCGTTGGAGAATGGATTTGAGTGATTTATTCACTGCCTCTACCTGTCCATTTTATTGAGGGTAGTAAGAAGAGGAATGCTCTTACTTATACCCTAATTTTGATGCCAACTCATCCATCATATGGTTCTGAAAGTGCGAGCCATGGTCAGTGACAAGCTCTTTCAGAATCCTGAACCGAGTAATAATTTCGTTGAATACAAAGTGAGCGGATGTCTCACCGTCGAATTTTACTGTAGCCATAGCCTTAGCCCACTTCATGAAGTAATCAACAGCCACTATAATATGATGGTGCCCCCCAGCTGAAGCTGGGTTGCAATCCATAAAATCGAGACCCCACTTAGTGAAGGGACCAGTGGTGATAATGGGATGTAACTGGGTAGGTTTCGAGTGCATATTATGTGCGAACACCTGGCAAGGGTGGCACCTCTTGATCGCATCAACACAATCCTTAAAGATCGACGGCCAGAAATAACCCGCTCTTAAAATCTTTTGAGCTGTAGAAAGCCCAGATAAATGACCACCACATGCCCCTCCATGGCAATCATTCAACACTACCTCAGCCTCTTCATGAGTTAAACAACGTCATAAAATGGAATCTACCCCATGGTGGTACAAAGTGTTATCCACTATGAAATAGTTCTTAGAGACGTGACGTAATTGTCGTCGTTCATCTCACGAGAGGTGAGTAGGGGTCTTCAATGTTTGTAAATATATTATGATATCCCCATACCGTGGGTCTAACATTGAGATTAAGAAGATGTGTTCATCGACAAACGTATCTTCACAAACCAAATCCTCGTCCTCGCTCAGGAAATTCGATATAAGCTCTGCAAAAATTAAAGACTTCTTCGATTTTGCTGAAACAAACTCGAGATAGAATTCTTGCAGAATAACAATCCATTTATTATATTTTCCCCCAATCATCCTTCGGGTGAGGACGAATTGAAAAGGATTGACATGGGCTACAACCAAGGTCTAGCGAAGGAGAATATAGTGTCTCAACCACTGAACCACATGTACGATAGCTAAAGCAAGCTTCTTGACATGAGAATAACGAATCTCTATGTCAATAAGGTTCCAGCTCAAATAATATATGACATGCTCTTGGAGCTCCTCATCCTCTTGAACCAAAACCATACCAATCGTATCTAATGACGCGGCCACATATAATAGAAAATCACAGCTATAGTCCAGGGGACTAATCACCAGGGCCGTTGCTAGGACTCGCTTGAGTGCATCGAAGGACTCTTAGGCTCGCTCATTTCAATAAAAGGGGGTGTCCTTCATCAAGAGATGCATGAAGCCTCTAGTCAAATTGGAAAAGTTGACAAAAAATCTCCATAATAAGTTTGCCATGCCTTGCAAACACTGAAGATGACGAATATTCTTCAGGGGAGACAACTGAAGTATTTCCTCAACCTTCAAAGGGTCGACTCTTATACCCTCTTTAGAAATGATGAATCCTAACAAACACCCTGAATTCACACAAAGGATGCACTTATGAGGATTTAATCGAACCGAATAGTGTCGGCATCTTTCGAATACCAATCTCAAGTGATAGGGATGATGCATTCTCATGCAAGAATGAGCAGGAAGGTCATCCAAAAATACTTCGATAATTGACTTGAGATCATGGAAGATCAAGGTCATTGCCTGCTGAAATGTAGCTTTGGTGTTTTTAAGGCCGAAAGGAATTTTTCGATATGCAAACTTTCCCCAAGGACAAATAAATGTAGTCTTATGTTGGTCCTCAGGTTTAATCTGTATCTGATTATATCCGAAAAATCCGTCCATGAAGGAGAACACCTCACTACCTGCACACTCATCCAAAATCTGGTCAATAAATGGTGTGGGGAAACTGTCCTTAGGATAGGCACGATTCAAATCGTGGAAATCAGTACATATGTGGACCACTCCCTGCTTCTTATCAACCAGAATGGGTTTTGAAACCCACTACGTCAAGGGAACATGATAGTTGAAACCAACTTTCAACAGCTTCTCTATCTCTGCCTTAATCCCGGGTGCTTTCCTAGGATTCACCGCACGTAAACACTGTTGAATAGGATTAACGTTGGGGTAAGTCTTAATCTCATGCTCGACAATACGAGGGTCAATACCTAGCATCTCGTCGTAAGACCAAGCAAAAATATCACGAAATTCCTTAAATAGTTCGGTGTATTCAAGAATCTCAGCATGGGAACATTTCGCCCCAATATAGACATTCTCTATCGTGCTAGGATTGTGAGAGATGTTGATAGAAATTGTTGAAGATATGTTCGCCATGTTTCCATCAGCCATCGGACCAGGAGAGCTTAATGGAACCATAGGACTACCAACTCTCTGACTAAGAACTGCCCTAAAATCCTCATGCTCCAAGTGGTCAAGCTCTAGAAGAAAGTACAATCTATGATGGAGTTGCTCCCATGGTGGCTCAACTCCCGACATAGCCTCAATAATTGCTTCATCTGAAGGAAAAATTGTATCAAGGCAATCGTGTGTGTGAGAAGACTGTACTGCCCATGTCGGCAGCACATAAGGGTCCTCCTCCTCCCTCTGCAAAGAGGAAGGACTAGGCTCTGCAACACACTTGAGATTAGCTTGATAAGATATCATAGTTGCAGGAAAAGGCACGTCCGTCACGACGGGCTCACTCGAAGTACTCGGTGTAGGAAGAATCCAAGGATCTTCCATATGACTCGTGCGAAAAGACACCGATCTCGTAGATGTCGAAGCCTCATCGGAACTAGATCCTATCATCAGGATCGGTACAGGAAAACTAAAGATTCCCTTGAGGGATGGATACATGCCTACACCTACACTCCCAGTTGCTGGTCAAGAGTGCTCAACGATCAAGATCGAAGCTCCCAAAGATGCGGTAACAGACGGATTCTTGAATGTCGCTTGATTAGTCATTACGATCTTCCCATTATGTGGAAAGCATACAACGCGGAACAAGGAAGAAGAAACGACTTGCATACTGTACATCCAGTTCCTACCCAGCAAGAGATTGTAGTCAAGGGGCGCATCAACCACCTCTACCTCTATCGCAATGGTCTTCCCTCCCAAACGGAATTTAAGGGAAGGAAGGATGCCGTGAGGCCTAAAAGATCTCCCATAGAATGCAGTTAACATGGTCGCTGATTTAGACAGCTCAGGAGAACCCAGACCCTTCCAATAGGATAAAGACATCACAGAAGCAGCAGCACCCTCATCAATCACAGTGCGCTTGACGATCATATTAAGACATTCTATGTGAATCAAAAGAGACACATAGTAGGGAAAGCGAGGCTGAAGTCCTACGGTTTCAAATTTGATCACGGAGGAAGAATCATCATCATTCACACCAAGGGAAGACAGCAATGACTTCCTTTGCGACGGACAACTCTGAAGCACTTCCAATACAGACATCGCACAAGGAGTGTGGCCCAAATCCTCAACAACTGAATAGTTCTAGGAATCTCAGGCATTTGGATTATGCCCTAAGCGCTTAAGGAATCCCTTAGGAATGTGAGGTGCAGTATCAGGTTTATCCATAGGTTTCTCAATATGCAAAGGGGACCCTGGTGGATCAGGCTCTTTTCCTGGGCTGGGTTGTGATGAACCATAATCTTTCGCACAGGTCACAACTTTCGCAGAACGGACCATGTTAATGCACCCACGACCACTACCCTCCGGCGGATCATGATCATCACCAGACTGGTCATGGGACTTCGAGTTCATATTTTGATTATGTGGTAAAGGATTAGTTAGCACAGCTGGGCCCTATGCCAAGAATCTTGAATCTTCCTCAATACGATGGCACAAGTAAGTGAGTTGATCGTCCTTACATAACTTGCAAGGGAACTTAACCTTACATTTAGATTTCTTGTCCCCCCTAGCATTTCGGCCGTTCTTGTCATTACTATTAACATTCTCATTCTTATTCCCATCCTTATGATTATTTTTACCCTTTTTTCTATTCCGTCAGGGCTGCTGGTTACCCTTCTGGTCTGATGATTGCACAGAAAGTACACTCGTCGTTTGGGCGGGTTGAGACGAAGCCGTAGCTTGTCCCGAAGCAGATTGGTTGATTGATAATTGAATAATTTGTTTTGCAACCGAATCCACAGGTTTCGCACTTGCACAATCCACAATGCCATCGGCATGTGGTCCAGGTTTGACTTTGGGGTCGAAACTGGAACGCAGAGCATTGGGAATAATCTCATATAACAAACCAGACTGAGCATAGATCAAGTCTAGTTCCTGTGCCCTAAAAATCACTTGTTCCTCATTCTGCACTCCAGATGTAGAAACATCCTTCGCTATATACGGCAATAATGACTTGAGGAACCACTCGAGGAGGAACTTCGGCGGTATAAAGGATTTAATTAACCTCTTTCGTCTACACCACTCTTGAATATGATCAGAGATATGTGTGGCTTTATCTTTCCAAAATGTCGACAAGAGTCCAGTACCAACATCATAATGTACTGGTAGGTGGAAGTGATTAAGAAAAGTCATCGCAAGGTCGTCGAACAAAGCGAATGCTCCCCTAGGTAACTCTATATACCATTTCACGGCAGGGCCTATAAGGGTGCGTTGAAATAGTCTCAAATGGATTGAGTCCTGATGTAAGGAATTTGAAGAGCACCATAGGTGAAATGTAGTAATGTGTTCACTCAGATCCTCTCCCGGTTTTCCCTCAAACTTAGGTATGTCCAAAGGAATCTTGGTAGGGACAACCAGCCAAGCTGGGTCATGAGCTATAGGATCATTCGTCAATCTCGACAAGTCAAGAAGATTGAGCGTCGCAAGGAAAGGGAGCCTAGGATGATGAGGTCGATGGGTCGCTCCTTGATTCATATAGGTCTGATTACCACCATGGCCTTGGCCATAGTTCCCTCCTCCTGTATGACCCGTATAGGGTGGCGTGGAAGCATCATAGTGTGGTGGACCTTGACTAGTAGGAGCTACAAAGCCGTAATTAGGAGAGTAATCAGGTTGTTGATACCCACCCCGATAAGGTGAAGAACCCTATCCATACTGCGTCCCATAATAGGGTCCATAAGTCATCGCATGCGATGCACCATGAGACACTCCGTAGGAAGGAAGATACGCTCTGGAAGTAGAAATATACATACCGGAAGTAGGGATATACGCCCTGGAAGTAGTAATATGACTTCTATAAGTATGAACATAACCTCCCGAAGAAACGGGCAGTATGTAAACTTGAGACACAATCGGTCTAGTAACAACAGTATGGACCTGACTCGTAGCCATGTGCCAGCTCAAAGGACCACGCGAATAAGGTGGAGGATGAACATTTGAAGAACTAGGGACCGAGGACGAAGGAATATGATTAATAATGTACGTGCTATTGCCTATTGTCACTCGTCTCGGATTTGGTATCCTAATCGGATCGCTAACCCTAGACCTAGGAGGAATATGTGATGTAACTTCCACCACCAGGATGGAAGGTGCAATGTGACTAGTGCTCCCAAACCTCTCCGCATGGTAAGGAATGAGAGTGCTCCCAGGCATAGTGTTAGGCTCAAAGTCGGATTTGACATGAAATTCCAAATCATGTGTAGGAAAACCAGGCCTACCATAACTACCATAGCTAGTGCTGGCGGGTTCAAAATGAGTCTCGGCGTCCTCCGGCATTCCATACCAGTAACACGTCAATGGGGAATCAACCCTAGAGTGAGTAGGCCTATCGTGCATGGTTTCTATCTCAGAAATCACAGGACCTAACTCAGCCAAGTCAGGTGAAGGATCGTAAGTAGGAGTAAACTCCCCATCGTCTACACGAATGGGAGAAGGTGGTTCAGGAATACCTTCTAAATGGTCCCCCATGGTGTGTGAATCAATGTGCCAAATATTCCACCTGGACTGTCTAGGTCTCTCTCCCAAAGGAGGAGGAGAAGTGGAAGATGAAAGTCCTACTAAACCATCGAGAACGGCGAGGAGCCTCACCCGAATCCACAATGACTCAACAAAAAATAGAAAAGTCTCTCTATTTACATAAACCCTAGGCCAACTATCGTGCATAGAGAAATCACTAATAAAATCTAAAGCCAAATGCAAGCAAACAAGGGTTGGATAAATGAGCTCCCGAATGAAGCAGGTATGTCTCACCTAGGAGAGGCTTGAGACTCCCATACACAACAAGCAGAGGTATGTAACCGATTATTGTGGCCCTCAGCTTCAACGCGTAAAGCGACTGTGCTGGCCGAGACACCCGCAGAATAACCCCTGCAAAGTACCCCCTCGATATCCTAGGTAAGGCCACTAAGGTCACCTCAATATAATCAATGCTCAGGAAAACAGTCGCAGATGGGATTGACCGTATGGGTAGGGTAGCAAAGCCCAAAACTATTGAAAGAGCCCCCAGATACAAATACAATCATGGAGATATATCCGGTGCTACTCATTTATGACTAGGGGTCATCCCAATCAATAACCGCTCACACTGCCTCATGCTTAACTCCCTTTTGAGAGGAGGATCCTGAGAAACACTGTTTATACCAAGGATTTCACACACTCACCTGGACAGACACATACCTGTTGTTGTTTAGTGATCTTGGCGAATTTACTTACAATGAACTATTCCAAGATCCTAAAACCTAAGCTTGTTGGTGCACCCTAGAAAAGAAAAGAGTGTAATTCATTTTAATTTAGCGTTGATTTTAATTGGCTTTATTACTCAAAATAGGGATATACCCGTGCAACTAATGGTGTTATGACGCAACATGAAGTAAAATGCACACCTAACAATCAATGCAAATGCATTGTGTCCATGAAAATAGGGTATGCTACTACGTGAAATGCACAATTTTTCTTCAAATGATGAATGTAAGCTTTCCTATATGAAGTCCTAACTAGTACTCCAAAGCAAATCTAGTGCAAGTACAATGCAAAAATGCAAAATGCAATGCATGATGATAAGCAAATGTTTTTAGATTTTTTGAAATAAAATGAGATGCACAAAAGCAAAAGAATGATTATATGACCCCTAGACTCTGCAAGCACACATAAACAACACTTGAGCAAAGCACTAAGGTAAAAGAACTCTAATGCACTAATCTCAAACAAAAAATTGAAAATGCCATGACAAGAACCTTCTTAAAAAAAATTTAGCCTAAAAAAAAATGTTTCTGGTTAGAAACAGAGGTATAAACAGACTCAAGTAGTGCCAAAGGAGACTCAGCAAAAATCAAACTTCACCCAGCAACCATTTAACTTCCATAAAAAGGAAAAACTAAGGGTATACGTGACTGTTCGCAGTAAACTCGTGTGTATACGCGGAAATAGCAGAGAAACCCGCGTGTATACACGACTGTGAGTTAAAAACTCACGTACAGGAAGAAAGGTGCATAAAATCAAAGCAAACAGACAAGCTGAGACAAACTTCACACCGATCAAACACTACCAGGCATACATGCCCCCATACCCGACACAGAAACAAGAGAGAGAGAGAGAGAGAAATTCAAATTCATCGAATGCCGATAAAACAACCCCCAAAGGACAACTACTAGGAACTCCCCAGCGGAGTCACCAATTCTGTTACGAAGAGAAATTCCTATGGCTTGGGGTACCACAACAGACAGCTTGACTCTAGAAATCAATCCTTTCCAATATGCAATAGAAATTAAGTGTCTAACTCTAAAGGATCAGACCTCGTACCTTATTCCAGATGGTTGAAGTAGATCCCTGTTGAGCTTTCCAACTTCAGCTTGAATTGATAGATTACTTCCTCAACAACAAGTTAACAATACAAGCATTCTATATATCATGGTTTTAGATCTATTCTAGCATATATAATCAATAATATATAAGCATTTGACATAATCCAATGAATAAAATATTCATTCAAACACACATTATTAGACAGGAAAAGATATTTCTATTAATATAAATCAGAGACTACAAGATACAACCTCTGACAGCACGTCTACGAACTGGAGAAAATGAATCCCCCACTTGGGCCTCCACCACTTCAATCCTCCATCTGTCGATAGCAAGCTCACAAGCAAAAGGAAAGCTTGGGAAGAACACACTAGTGCTCCAAGGGACAAAGGGATGTAGACTCAAGCATAAGTTCCGACAACAATGGACTACAGTTTCTTTGCTCTCAATTCTCTCATATGCCTTCAATGTACCATAGAGTTCCTTGTATAGCTTTTCAAAGGGGTAATGAAAGGTCGAATTCGAGCGATCTCAAGGAATAGGGAAGGCCAGGAGTCAAGTCAGTCGAATTCATGTCAAGGAAAACTCCAAAAGGATTTGGATTTTGTACACATCCCAATGTACGCGGTTTTAGTGGTCAAACCTGCGTATATACGTGCTTATAGGTTTAAAAGTCGCATGTATAATTTTTCACATGTTTTTAGGGATGGTCAAGGAAACATCAAAGGACAAAAAATGGTCCATGGGGTCTAAGGAGTTTGCAGCGGGACAGGGGAAGGCCATACAAAGTGTGATTCACCTGGAGTGGTGAAATCAGCTGTAACAGTAGAGGAGATAATTAGAACCCAAGTCAGCCAAGTGGCTAGAGGTTTGATAAATAAAAAATTCAATGTCATTATTGTAAGAAATTTGGTCATTATACATATGAATGAAGGAAGAAACAATATGACCAAGCAAGGCAAAGCCCAAATCAATCGACCAACACCAACACTTCGATAAGTGTCATGTTAATGGCATCTACATATCCAATTGAATGCAATGTTGTTCAAGAAAGTCCACATGACATATGGTACTTAGATCCATGATGCAACAACCACATGACTGGTAATTTAAATTTGTTTTTCAGTCTAGATAATTTTGTTCAAACTGATGTTACACTTGGAAATAATGTCCAAGTTACTGTTTTAGGAAAATACACTGTTTATTTTCTAACAAACAGGGGGAGAGTAAGTATATCCCTAATGTCTATGATGTCGAAGGTCTGAAACATAATTTGCTAATCATTGGACAACTAATACAAAAAGGCTACAGATTCTACATAGAAGATGATCACTGTGTGATCAAAGAGAGCTGTCAAAGCGACCAGCTGATAGCAAAAGTTCCAATGACAAGCAACCGCTTGTTTCCATTAAGGATAGTTCTTGACAGGAAAGGGAAGAAAAATATAGGAGCTACATTAAAGGCATAAAGTAAAGAAACAGTCGAGCCCCTCGACAAGAAAGTAAATGGCAGTGCCGATTTGCAAGCTGCATTTCAAACAGAAGTTTGGGATGAGTCCTAGCTATGGCATTTCAGATTTGAACATCTGAATTTTGGCAGGTTGAAGTTACTGCACACAAAGAATATGGTGAAAGGATTTCCATTGATTGACAGGCCAGAGAGGGTTTGTGAAGGATGCATTTTTGGCAAGCAGCACAGAGAGACTTTTCTTTTTGGAAAGTCTTATGGAGCATGCACACCACTCGAAATTATGCACTCTGATATTTGTGGTCCAGTGCAAACATCATCCATTGGTGGCTGCAAAGATTTTCTAACTTTTATTGATGACTACTCAAGAAAAACATGGGTATATTTTCTGAAACATAAATCTGATGCATTTAGTTATTTTCAGCAGTTCAAGGCACTCATGCAGAACTAGAGTGGAAACCGCATCAAGATCTTAAGGACCAACAAAGGAGGTGATTATGTTTCAAATGAATTTCTAAATTTTTGCAAGACCCATGGCATACAAAAGAAATTCACTGCTTGGTATACACCTCAGCAGAATTGTATTTCTAAAAGAAAGCACAGAACCATCATGGAGATGACGTGTAGCATGTTGGTAGCTAAGCATTTTCCAAATGAATATTGGGGTGAAGCAGTCTCAACTGCTATATACATTATGAACTGATGTCCGACAGAGAGTGTGAAGAACAAAGTTACCCAAGAATCATGGACAGGTATGAGTCATAGTGTTTCTCATTTAAAATTTTTTGGTTGTGTTGTATATGCTCATATTCCAGATGAGCTGAGAAGGAAGCTAGACAAGAAGGGAAAGAAATGTATTTTTGTCGGCTATTCAGAAGACACAAAAGCATACAAGTTGTATGATCCAGTCACAAGGAAAGTCATAATTAATCAAGATGTTTAATTTGTCGAGAATGAATCATGGGATGGAACTGTTGACACAAATGTCAAGATTGTGTCGAATGTCGACAATGATGATATGGAAGAGGAAGTGGTTCAAACACCACATGTAAGTCAACTGGTCCTAGCACTGTCGACTCCCATGACATTGCGACATGGTTCAGCACAAGGACCATCGATAGAAGTAGTAGCTCAAGCTACACCAACAAGTACACCAAGAGGACAACAGACTCCATCAAGCATTTCGTCAAGGTCGACATCGATAGAACCGATGAAGACAAGAATTATTCGTGAGATATATGAAGCCAGTACACCAAATTCATTCTCTGTCTTTGTATTATTTTCTCTTATGTATGTTCCACTAATATTTGAAGAAGCTGTTGAAGAAGAAGTATGGGCACAAGCCATGGATGAATAAATAGAATGCATTGAGAAGAACCAGACATGGGAGCTGGTAGATGTACCAAAAGGAAAGGATGTAATCAGTGTCAAATGGATTAACAAGACTAAGCAAGATGCTGATGGGAATGTGCAGAAGCACAAAGAAAGAATGGTAGCAAGAGGGTTCACACAGTAACCTAGCATAGAATTCAATGAAACATTTGCAACTGTTGCATGCATGGATATAGTCAGAACATTCTTGGCCATTGCTACATCAAACAAATGTCCTGTTCATCAAATGGATTTCAAGTCAACATTCTTAAATGGCTATCTAGAAGAGGAAGTATATGTGGAACAACCACAAGGCTATGAAGTTCCAGGTCAAGAGCATAAAGTGTACAGGTTGAAAAGGGAACTCTATGGTTTGAAGCAGGCTCTTAGAGCTTGGTATAGTCGGATTAATTCCTATCTCACTGAAAATGGATTTCACAGAAGTGAAAGTGAACCACCTTTGTACACTAAAGTTGGTGAGCAAGGTAAAATGCTAATTGTGTGCTTGTATGTAGATGATTTAATATTTACTGGTGATTTTCACATAGCATATTTTAAATCAGTCATGGAAAGTGAATTTGAAATGACTGATCTGGGGCTTATGAATTTTTTTCTCGGAATTGAAGTTCAGTAGTATGAAAGTGGTATTTTTATATCATAGTCTAAGTATGCAAGTAAAGTTTCAAAAATACTTAACATGTCTAATTGCAAGATAGCCCCAAAAACAGTAATAACAGGTTTAAAATTGAGTAAGGATGATGAAGGATCAACTGTAGATCCTACGCTATTCAAAAGTCTTATTGGTAGCCTTATGTATTTGACAGCAACAAGACCAGACATCATGTATGGAGTAAGTCTAATCTCAAGATTCATGGAGTCACCAAAAGACTCACATTAGCAAGTAGGTAAAAGAATTCTGAGGTATGCAAGTGGCACAAAAGACCTTGGTATTATGTATTCAAGCTCAGAAAATTTTAAACTCATTGGATACACTGACAGTGACAATAGAGGAAACATAGATGACAGGAAGAGCATATCTGGGCACACATTTCATTTTGGTACAGGTGTTGTTTCATGGGCTTCAAAGAAACAACCCATAGTAACTCGGTCTTCAGCAGAAGGAGAGTATGTTGCAACGACAAATGTTGCATGTCAAGCTGTTTGGATGAGGAGAGTGTTAAAAGACTTGTCACATAACCATCAAGAACCGACAACCATCTTCTGTGATAACAATTCAGCCATAGCATTATCAAAGAATCATGTGTTCCACAAGAGAACCAAGCACATTGACATAAGGTTTCATTTCATAAGAGAGTTGGTGAACAACAAGGAAATTTGTTTAGAATTTTGAAGTTCTGAAGATCAACTTCCAAACATCTTGACAAAACCATTGGCAAAGGAAACATTCCAGTATCTATGTAGTTATCTTGGAATGACAAGTTCTGCACAGTGAACTCTGTCATGCACATAGCATGTTTAATCTTTGAAACATTTTGTAAATTTTGTTTTAAAAATCCCCATCTGCTCATAATTAAGGGGGAGTGTTGGAAATATTAATTACTCACAGATCTGTATATGATCTGAGCTGACTCTGTCAGATTCTGTATCAGTCAATATCTTGTCAGTCATATTGACAAGTGAGAAGAGTCCACGATTCAGCAATGTAAGCCAGTCAAATTAATTTCTAAAGCTAAGTTGTTAGGTAGATAGTTATTATAGTCTTTAATGGTGAGTCAGTCGATTCATGTAGAAGCAATTTTTCAGGTTGCTTATAAATAGAAGAAGAAAATTGTAAATTAGGTTAGACACAATAGAGAGCGAGAGAGAGCTCAAAGGATAGCAGAGAGTGAAAAAATAATTGTGTCGAAGCTCAAGCTTCTGTGTGTGTGATTCTGTCAAAGAGCCGAAGCTCTTTAAAAGGATCAGTCGGTGAGTCGACAAGTTTGGATGGACAAGTTTGTATTACCTTTGTTATTTCTGAACAATATATATGAAATAGTTTATGGTTGAATGCATGTTTATTTGGTCGCACATTCTTTCTAGATTTACGTGTGTAAATGTCTTTTAGAATTGCGGTTGAGTGAAAGAACAAGAATCCTTAAATTTCTCATCTCGTGAAATTTCCAGGTTTTATGGCATGGTCCACTCAAGTCTTCCTACATATTTTGGTATATGTTTTTATAAGTTATGTTGAATTGTTAATGTGCCGATTTTTACTTCATCTTACTCACAGGTGAAAAGTATTTGTAATTTCTTAAGTCTTTTAGACTAAGAAACATACTTTGTATATTTCGACTAAAACCAAGTGAACCGACTAGTGGTCGAAGTGATGAGCGGACTAGTGGTCGAAGAGGTCAGCCAACTAGTGGTCGAAGTGAAGTAACCGACTAGTGGTCAAAGAGGTCAATCTACTAGTGGTCAAAGTGAAGTTATTGACAAGTGGTCGAAGTAACTGTCAGTACTGACAAGTAAGAACTTGTCGAAGTAAATTAGTCGACCAAACTTGATAACTTGTCTAATCGGGAGTTAGACAAGTTTCACCCAACAAGTAAAAGAAACAAAAATGAGGTTGAAGTGAAAATTAATTTTTAATAACTGAGTGGTAAACTCAAGTTTAGTAGGCTTTGTTTTGGCTAACACAATCTTGGGATTATTGCAAAATTGAAATTTCATTTCACAAGAGGTTTTGCAGATTGAGCTTCAAATGCAGGGTTGATCTGAAAGATGAATGGCCTTGATTGTGCCCAAATTCAATACCGCGACCTTGCCCGGCGTTCTTCATTGCTTTGCTTCAACCTGAGCATGATACCCAGTGCTGGAAAAAATAAGCCACCAGATTCTGTCTGCGGATATGAGGCGATATGTGTGCCCCATATCCTACTCCAATAATTACTAAGTGGGTTTCCGAATTGGGACCATCACAAAGATATGATATCGAGTCCATCATCTTGCGTATGGATAAGCCAATTACTACCTGCATTTCCGAATTG
Source organism: Pseudotsuga menziesii (assembly GCA_001517045.1). Taxonomy (NCBI): domain Eukaryota; kingdom Viridiplantae; phylum Streptophyta; class Pinopsida; order Pinales; family Pinaceae; genus Pseudotsuga; species Pseudotsuga menziesii. The sequence goes on from LPNX010849218.1 coordinate 125,241, forward strand.
GGACCATCAGACAGGTATGATATCGAGCCCATATGAAATATTTCACCTGAAATAGGACTGGCAGGCGACGCATATTTCACCTGAAATAACAAAAAGTAATTGAACAACACGCATTCCCCACATGAAATATTGAGATTGGGGTTTACCGTACGGCAAAAATTATAGAGCCAATGCATCCATTTTTGTCGTTGAAATTCTAGCAATCTCATTACACCGGTCAAAACTACCTTAATGTCCTTTGAGCGAGTGCGAGATCCCTAGAAGGGTCTCTACATATATTTCTTAAAACCCGAACAACCTTGTAATAAGAACGAATGGCAGTTGAAGTCAAGATCAGAAAATAGTGTTATTATTAAAATTCACGAGTACAATACGTATAAAAATAGTTGATAAAAGGTAAAAATTCAAACTTAAACTCAATCAACAATCAAGATATATTAATTTAATTTGAAAATCAAAAGAATTGAAAATTATTATAAAAATTAAGTATCAACACATATCAAATTTAATGGCATTTTGTGGATATTCTGCTCATCTTGAGGACATTATAGATGCTGAGATGATCATTAAACCTTAAGAATTTTTTAGGTTTATAAATTAGATTGGTTTATTAAATTTTAATTTTTTATTTAATTATTAATTTGTTATATATTAAATTTTTTAATTAATTTCAGAACATTCCTTATGTTTCAAATTTTAATCTAAATTGTATTATTTAAAAGGTTATATTTTTAATTTAATTATTATAATGTATGTTATTATTAATTTTTATTATTGTAATATATGTTATTATTAATTTTGATATTAATTTTATTATTTCATGTTTAAACCTTTTATTAATTCCTTCGTAGATATACTATCTTAAAATATTGTAATGTATCTATTATTATGCTTTAGTCAAACCTTATTATTATGTTATATTATATTTACATTTCATATATTATCTAATGTTATATTATAATCTACTATATTAATGTATTTATTTTTTGATTATAGGTTGTATTAAAGGTTTCAATTTTAGTGTTTATTATTAAATTAAGTTTATAGTTTATATGTTGTTTAAATTTGTAGGTTTTATGTTAGTTTTTAACGTTTTATTAATTTGGGTTATTCATTAATATGTTAATGTTTATTAATTAACTTAATTTATTGAGGTTTGGAAGCCAAAACCAATACTAAATTTATTGAAGAATTTGGAGAATTAAATTTTATTTTACTACTAAAATTTATTTGAAGCTTAAATTAAAATCTTATTAAAATTAATCTATGCACTTTGGTAAATTCAAATAAAAATTCAAATTAGATTTATTCTAGTTTTTGTTTTTATAGTTTTTAAGTTACATTTAAGATAATAATAAAATCTACAAGTTATTTTTTTTAATATGAATTATAGTTTTTTTTAATGTAGATTATAGCTCTTGCATCATTAATGTTACTCGAGCTAAAATTTTTTATAATTATTTTTCAATTTTAACAACACTAAAATAAATTGTCTTGTAATTATATAACAATATATAACAAACTATTATTTATCTTAGTAATTGGAAGGTCACACATCAAATCCCTATAAATATTAGCTTTACAAAAAAACATAGTTCAATAATAGCATACAAAGAGATCACCATAAACAATAGCAAACTATTAACCATGAGAGTAGAAAAGAAATAGTTTTACATAAAATATTTCATGATGTTTGTATAATAACAAACTATTAACAACCACAATTATAATTAAATGGTGAGATCAACATGCTTTTTAAATTTAACTACAGACAATGATCTACAAGGACCTAACTTTGTATACATTTCCTTAACCTACAAATTATGACCAACCACCTTTACAACCACAATTATAATTAAATGGTGAGAACAACATGCCTTTTAAATTTAACTACCGACAATGATCTAGAAGGACCTAACTTTATATACATTTCCTTAACCTACAAATCATGACCAACCACCTTCACAATTGTATTATTTATTTATTAATGGTTTGTTATAACTGAATAATCATTATGAACAAATATAACTCAAGCTGAAAACTTCACTTTTTTTATATAATTTTAAGAATGTAGAATTGAAGTTGCTTAACAGGCATATACCAACTGCATCTTACCTAGAGCTGATGCATATCGCCCCTCCTGAAAATATCGACGAGCAGAGGAACCCTAGAGCTGATGCATATCGCCCCTACTGAAAATATCGACGAGCAGAGGAACTCCACCGAACTGGATGACTGCATCTGTTAGAGGATTAATGCTTTCTGCAAAGATAAGGCATTAATAAGAGCTGGGAAGATTGTTCGATTGCAATAAATTTCTTATTGGTTTCTGATAAGAAATCCTAGGTTCTTATTGGTTTGAAAAAGATAACTGGTATCGATAAAAAGCAAAAGCTTCCTTTGGTTGAATATGATGAGAACAAAAATTGTTGCCGGCCAAAGTATTATGCAATTGCACCGAAAAATAGCTTTAAAGTTCCAACCAAACATTGGATTTCAACACTAACTCTATTTAGGTCACGTGAAACAATAAGCAATAGATTGGAGATGAACAAGAATACTACGACCAAAGGGTAGAAAAAATTATTTGAAAAAACAACATCAACACTAACAAGGTGTGCCTAACTATTTTGGAAATTAGAAAATGCAAAAGAATGTTACATATCACTAAGAATCTATCACTGGACTATAGAACACATAAAAACGTTCCATACAAGTCACTGTAAGAGAATTCACATTTTAACCTATGAAATTCGTTTAACTATTACCACCTGAGGGCCGAGAATTTGGGGCGTTGAAAATGTTGTTTTTCCCGTAATTGTCAACTCTCCAGTGGCTATGATCAAATGATTTCCCTATACTACTAAAAAGGTGAAATCTCTTAGCATGACTTGTTATTTAACAATTTATTTTGTGTTCTGTAGTAGATTGTTACTGGCATGTAACAATCCTCTTCCTTTAGTTTCAAAATAGTAAGACACATCTTGTTAGTGGTATTGTTTCACTTTGAAATAATTTTTACTGCATTTTAGCTTCTAGTATCCTAATTCATCACCAATGTATTGCCTATTGTTTTAGGCAATCTAGTTCACGTTACTGTAAAATGCAGTGTTTAGTTTGAACTGTGGTTCCCCATCGTTTTTCCTTTTTCTTTTGGTGCAGTTGCAAACTTTGCCATCGACTATTATTGCGGTTGCTTCCAGTGATATTAAAGCAAAAACTTTGTTGTTTTTTAGCTACTAAACATTTTACCTAATGGTATTGTTTTTTTAATAAAAATCTACCATGCCTATATGAAACTCATAACTTTATTGCTATATCTATGTTGATTTATAATATATTTTTTTCATTCAAGAATGCCAACAATATACAAGAGTATCAATATACAAGAGTATCATCAGAAATACATTTATTCAAGTAATACATAGTTAAAGTGGGTTCCTAAGGGGTAAGTGTCACGGAGCAAGATTTAGACTAGGAGGAGAGGGTAACAACATTTCTCCCAATCATCTCACTTACACTCATTTGACATGTTGATGGATAATATATCCATCATGATTAAGCATATAATATATATAATCTTTAGATCAAAAACATTAACACAATGACAAAATAGTTTATCATGAAAGTCCAATTATGAAAATCCCAGCCATAATAGATCTATAGATATCCATCTTAACCAACTAGGCAAGGGTATGATCTCCTTAGGCACCTTAAAATGGAGTTGACGAGGTATTTAAGTAAGATTCTTCACATGCAATACTATGAATCAATACCACGAGATACCAAATACCTTGGGCCCAAAAACCATTTGATTAAAAGCACATAATAAATATAATCATTAAACCAAGCACATAAACATAATAACACATAAGCCAACACAAACCTCCTTAACCACCTTATAATGAAGTTATTAAAACCTTTAAATAGGCTACTTCGCATGCAATACTACCAACTAGTACCATAAGATACCAAATACAAAGGGCCACAATGAAGTCAAGCTTACCTAACCATCCCTCGTTCTAACAACAACCCATAGGTCTATATTAATAATATTATTTTATAAAATAATATAAAAGTAAATAAATTTATATTAACATAATATTATAATATACATTAAATTATTATTATAATATATTAATAGTGTTATATATTGTTTTTATGAAAAATATATTAATAAATAGTAACAATAGGACATGCAGGGACCAGGGTTGAACACAGGGTTTTAGAAGGGCTCTGCGGCTTGACCACGAAAACCTTAGATGGAGGCCACAATTGGACTTTCTCATGGTATCGGGAGAGGGAGATCAGGTAGCCGCAACTTCAGATGTGACCCAGATCTCGCCTCCTCCTAGTATTCTTCTCATTCAACAAGATCATAGTGCAAAAGATTGGCATTTTGTAAGTGAAAATTTGAAGATTAGCATTTTGTTGAATGAGCTAAAGGAACTTGATGACGATCTAGCCTTTCTCCTTGGACCAATTATTTCGATTCCCTAGATATCAGTGGTGGTTAACGACACACGCGTAATCGCTTTGCCAGGGTCGGTAGGATGTAATTCGACTCTAAACATGTCATTCAAGGGAATATTTTCTGGAGGACATGGAGGTCGGATGCAAATCATTTTCCTTTTTTTAGGGTAACCTCTAGCGGAGGTCTTTCCATCAAAATCTTTCCTTCTTCCAGATCTGGATGATATAAAGGACCAAGGTATTGAAAATGGTAAGGATTTCCAAATATTTGTTAAACGCATGGAAGGAAAATCTCTAACATCAGTGGTAAAAGGATCTGATAGCATCCCTTTGTTCCAGAAGAAACTTTGAGCTAAATGGGGTATTCTGGAGAGTTTCCACTGTTTAATCCATGAAGGTAGGTGATTGGAGGATGAAAAATTAATATGTGATTACAATATTCTAAGGATTCAAGCATTATAATGAATTTGCGGGTGCTAGGGGGACAATAGGTTTTGGTGCGGCTGATCCAGGGTATTACCCAACCTCAAATCTTGTGTCTTACAAGGATGTAGGAACAAAATGTGGCCTGTCCAAGGGTGTAACAAGCTCAAAGATCACCCCTCACAAATTCAATCTCCCAGTCCATATAATATGAAGCACTAATATGCATTTTTAATGGATTTTGGCCACAGGTAGAGGATTTGGACCAGTGGATACACACTTAATGAACCATAAAATCTGATTATTGTTTATGCTTAAAAGGATTCTTTATATTTCATTATTTTTTTAACAGGTTGATTATAGGAGAGTTTTTGAAGAAGGTCTATTGTTCTGGGAAAGAGTTGGGCTCTTTATCACCCCATGGTTTCCATACTTTGACCCATCCACCATGGTTGTATCAAAAATTATTTGGCATCATTTTGTGCTCAAAGATATTGAAAATACTTTGGGTTGGTTTAATAAGTAGGATAATGTTCAAATGTGGCATGAAGTATTCACTTTTGCATGGATTTGTGTGGAAGTGGATCTTAGCAAAGGGTTTCTAAACAAAATTATTGTTATAGCTTATTTTACCACACTTGGTACATCACACTTTTATGGCCTTCCATATCCCTTTGGAGACTCTTTGGACCTTCTTTACTCAAAATATACTTGTTCCAAGAAACACTTCAAAAATCCCTAATTATTGCTATATGCGGGTCACAAGATTACAACCTGCATGTACATGCAGCTTGGACCACTATGACTCGTGTACATCAAGAAATGTGCCCAAAAATAAAATGTTTTGGAGTGTTCCTCATAGAGTCACAAATAACTTGACCTTTGACCTTCCATATGACTAGAAACGCTCTGACTCGACCCTTCACGTCCTATTGAAGGGCTATATGTTAGGCCCCTTGGATACATTGAGGAGGAGAAGTGAAGAGAGAAAGGGAACTATAGTTTATTTGTGCCTCATTCACATATGCTTAAGTATGCATCCCCTTTGTCCTTGTGAGCATCCATTGTTTCTATTCCGAAGATTGCCTTTGCATTGTGAGCTGTCATTGAGATGGAGGATTGAAGTGGTGGAAGCCGAGGTGGAGGACTCGACTTCTCCATTTCAACAAGGTGCCGACAGATCTTGTCACTTGTATCTTTGTTCATAATTTATAGAAATCTCCATTTCTCGTCCATTGTATATGTGTAAATATGGATGATATTTATCCATGGATGATGTAGTTACTTTGATTTATACATATTAGCTTTATATATGGTAGAGTAGGCCTAACACTTTAACATATATCATGATTTTCTTCTTTGTTGTCTTTGAGGATGAATTGTAGGTACAAGCGTGGCTGAAAAGCTCAATGGGGATCGACTACAACCTTCCGGAATAAGGTACACCTTCCATCCCTTAGTGTTAGTTCTTTGTATCTATATTTTATATTGAAATGGGTTTATTTCTGGTGTCATTCAGTCTGTTGCAGTTCACCCCAGGCCATAGGAAATCTTCTCCATAATAGAATTGGCGACTCCACTGGGGAAGTGCTTTGTTTTTCTTTGGGTTTTGAGTGCATGATGTGATTGAATTGCTTTCTATTTTTTTGAGTTTCTATGTCGGATTATGAAGTGTGTAAGACCTTAGGTGTCCTTTTGAAGTAATTTGGATCTTATCCTTCTTTTTTCCACCTTCATCTTGCTATACAGGGGTCATAAAAGTATCAGTCACATATATATGCACGATGTTGTACTAACAGATGTGTATATATGCGGGTTTTCTATGAACAGTCATGTATGCCCCTCTTTTTGAGTGAGTGCTTGATGTTTGAGAAATTTTTTGTGGGTTTTGAATGTTTTTGAGTCTTCCTGGGTGCCTTTGGTGTCTGTTTGCTACTTCTGTTCTGACCAGAGACCTTTTTTCTCTTGGTTTTTAGTTAAGAGTTGTTCTTGTCATTTTTTCTCCTTTTTGTTTTGATATTAGTGCATTAGACCTTTTATTTCAGATTCTTGCTTGGCTTGTGTATGAGACTTGTTGCAGGTTCTGGGAGTTTTAGAGTCTTTTTATTGCATTTACATATCATTTATTACAAAGATAATTTATTTTTGGCATGTTTATGCATGAGGAATTTTCATGAAGTAGTGCTTGCATTAGGTTTTTCTTAGTTGAGTAGTGATCAGGATTTCATATAGGAAAAGTTTCATTGACATTTAAGGAAAATTTTATGCATCTCATGTAGTGGCATACCCCATTTTCATCATTAAAGACGACTTGCACTAGAAATTGTTTGTTAGGTGTGCATATTGATTTCACTCCCCGAGTCCTAACATAACTAGTTACGTGATCATTTCCTTTGAGTAATAAAAACCCTAAAATGAACGCTTAATTTTAAATGAATTACACTTTTTATTTGATAGTGGTGCATCAACAAGCTTAGGTTCTAGATTCTTGGAATATGTTGTCGTGAGTAAAATTTTCCAAGACTACAAAACAAAACATTTAGGTGTCTGTATAGGTGAGAGAGAGAAATCCTTGGTATAATTAGTGTTCTCAGGAGGTTTATCTTACACAGGAGTTAAGCACGAGGCAACGTACACATTTGTGGTGGGGATAGCCCCTTTCCACTCTTTGTGCAATGCTAGATATATTTACGATCTTATTCATATATAGGGGATTTTGAGGTACCTTTGGTGCTTTCGATCTTTGGTATTTGTTACCCTTCTGTTGCAGCCGCAACTTTTTCCAAATTTCTGAAAATGTTGGACCCTCCTTGTTAATTTTGTTTGCCCCACTCTGCCCCATGTTTAGATTGTTTGAAGCCAGTTTTTGTTGCTATTCAGGAATTTCGCTTGGGTCTGTGCATGTTTGGACTAATTTTTTTAACAGGTTTTACGATGTTTTATCATTGAGGTGTAAAATGGGATTGTCATTTGCCGTTTTTCGGAGGTCGGCCTCATTTTACTGTCGGAAAATAGACCTCACTTTTTGATTTTTTTAGAAAAAGGTTATGACTTTGATCGGAGGCCGCAGGCTGATTGAGTTTCGTCGTTGCGGCCCTAGAATAGACTAACTTCCCGTCGGATTGTTTGTCCTTTCGCCGATATCTTGTTCTTTGTTTCTCCGATATTGACTAGTCTACGATTTTTCTTGACCTTTTTACTTCCGCCGTTGTGGCTGTATAACTCACTAACTATCCAATGCTTGCAAAAGATCTGACCCTTGATGTTTTATCGCGTGAATTTTGGTTTGTGTGCCGGAACCCCTAGATTGTAGGTTATCCGCCGTTGTAGCTACGTAGCCCACTAATGAACCGATGTCAAGTGTTCCGATCCGTCGATGGAGGTTTTTATGTGCCCATTCTTAATCGTTTTCCCGCCGATTGTTCTGAGATCGTAACTGTTTTCGTAAGAGACTGGTGTGCCTTGTTTTTAGGTTGAGATTTGCACATAAGAACCAAGCTCGGTTTTCTCTTCTTAGTACTTATTTCATTAATATTTTAATTTATGTTTCTTAAACATAGTTGTAACAAATGATAAATTCTCGTTTGATCGCAGGTAGACATGGGAGTTTTTTCTCAAGATCCCTTTGAAGATTATCACGGCGAAGAAGATACAGTTGGAGGACAAAGCATGCTACAACATAAGGCGGCAGAGTCGTTGCTCGAAGAAGAACATTATTAAGGGTCCGAAGAGGGACCGAGGAATGATAGAACTTAATCATTACAAAGCAAAGGCCCAAGCTTGGGTGGTTCGTCAGTTACCTAGCTGTGCCCATTTTTCATAAAGGGCTTTATTTGAACGTAACATGGAATTATGAGCATTCGCAAAACGACAAGACTAGAGATTGAAACGTTTGTAGGGAAACCGAAAGGTTGGGCTGGTTCTTGTATAAAGGGGAAAAGAGAGAAACTTGAAGGGGCTTTTTCCCGGAGAGACTTGTGAACTACTTGTAAGAGGAACTATTTCGTTTTGCAATAATAAATTACAATTTTTCCTGTTGGAGAAAGTGTTGTGTGGAATGTTCAAATGTGATGAAATGAACAATGTTGAAGGGGAACTATTTCATTTTCAGCATGTGTTTCATTAACTGTGAGATCATTCTAACTTTCTAAACCTATGTTCTTATATGAATGTTCTCTGGTTTATTCTATGATAATTTCCACTATGAGTAATGAATGTTTTTAATAGATGACGAGCTATCTTGCTATGCGTATCTTTATTCATGTTTATGTGTTTTGATTCTAAGAACAGCTATCTGTGATTTATCTTAACATATGAATAGTATTGCATTACTCATGAACTGATATTCTTGCTCCCTAGGGACAACTTAGTTAATATTGTTTCTTCAGTTGTGTGTGATTTAGATGCGAGAGAGTCTGAGACGAGAGGTAAGAACCTGTGCATCACATTGTGACCACTCTTCGCATTCTTCATCAATCTGCAACTTAGATAGGTACTTGCATATCATACTTAAAGTCAAAATACAAAAAATATACACGGTGGACCAGGTCGCAACTGGTAAAACCCTTTGTTTTTGTTACTTGACCTACGGTAGCCGGACCGCAAACCAGACGAAACAGACACGGGCTAGTTGGGAACGTTGACTGGGGAGAATCCATTGCTGTTGTTGCTTGCGAATTTCTAGGACTCAACAGTTTTTGGCACTAGAAGGAGGGCCACCAGTGCATGGCTGGTGGGGGAAATCCATTTCCTCGAAATTACTCCACCAGTGATAGTTTTGAACGCAGTTTATTTCTTGACACAAATAATGAAGAGAATAGAGAACATTTGTTTTCTGTGGACAACCAAGTAGTCAATGATATGAGAAGACACACATGGGCCTATGTAAAGAGCATTGGAGGAACACCCACTATCCCTAATTTAACCCGAAGAGAATACAAGAAGAAATATTGTCCCATCTTGGAAGATTCAGTGTTGGTTGGAGATTTGGAAGAGTTAGTAGAGGTAGCATTACAGGAAGTTGTTCAGCCTTTGAATCAAGTAGGCCCAAACACACCTTACTGTTCTCATGTGCGTACTCCTATTCACTCACCTCCTCACTCTCCACCCATACTCATGGCAGGTGTAAATGCGAATCAGCCACTTAACCCACCAAATCCACCACCGGCTTGGAAAGCCATATCACCCTTGAACTGAACACCTCCGTTGCATGACTTACCTCAAGCTTCTGAAAAGATGCTGCCCAAATTTGATCCAAATGAGAATATGTTAGTAGATGACCATTTACAAAGTTTCTATTTGGCAATAGAAGGATTGAGGGCTGGGGAACATGAGGATGTAGTTTGTAGACTTTTTTCGCATACCCTTAAAGGAGCAGTAGCATCATGGTATTTTGGTCCGCCTGCAAACTCTATCCTAGACTGGTACACCTTTGAAAGGATTTTCAGAAGTAAATATGCAACCCAAAAAACTCATGCGGCTCTCATGAAAGGACTATACGCCTTAAAGAAAGAAAAAAAGAAAAGGTGCATAGTTTTACCTAGAGATTTGCAGCTTATCTTAAGAATTTTTCTGAAGCTGACAAATCCTCGGATAAAGTTTTGATTGAGTATTATACCTCATCTCTAGGACCCGATTTGGCCATGTTTGCAAAAATGAAAGCCAAACCTACGCTAGCAGAGACTTATGAAGAAGCAAAAAGAGTAGAGGTTGAAAAGGAGAGCATCGAAGACTATCCTGAGCAGTCATGAGAAAAAATTGTTGGGAGGAAAGCTTTGTTATTTACTAAACCTAAAGAGGAGCAATCACTAGATTTCGATGGAATGGAAAAGATGATGCAGAATCTCTCTAACAGAATAATAGAATTGGAAAAGGAAAAGGAGGCCCAAAAGTTTTATCAGCCTTATTACAATAAAAGGGAAGACAACAATCAATCCCAACCCGCTCCGCATGGTCCTGCATCGATGAACTTAATAGAGGTAGGGATGGATAACTTTTGCACTTTTCACCAACAACCCCATTCTGAAAAGAATTGTCCTCAATGGATAAATTCAATGACGTTGGTAATGAATCAGCTGTTGGATTCCAAATTAACTGAAGATAATGATGAAGAAGGGAAATACAACAATAAATCAATAGAAAAACAACAGGATGAGGCCACATTTTTTTGGGACTGTGTATCGTTGTTTGATACTAAGGAAGAAAAGGATCTGAGACATGAAAATATCCTGGAAAAAAATGCAACGACGAGAAGCCAGGGGTTGATTAAGGAAAACAGTCTTATGCTCCCAAAGATTAAGAAACTTCAAAAGAATGTTAAGAAATTTAAAAAAAACACCTCAGCTAATAAAATTCTGGAATTTACCACCACTAGTCAAAATCCAAGACAGATCAACATGCCTACTAAGCCCATTGAAGAGAAAATAGATAATAAGATGAATTATGACATCGTGGAGGATATAAAAAAGGTAACGGCAAATATCTCGTTATTTGAGATGTGCAATGTGCCGCATTAGAAAGAAAAGTTATTAAAAGCACTTGAAATATCAGAGGAGAAACCTCCCACTGAAAATCAACCCCAAGAAGAAGAAATTGGTGAAGCAAGTGTGGGAGGTAAGCCTAAGTGCAAGACTCCACCTTTTCTCCTAACTTTTGAAATTTTCAACCACAACGTGCACAACTATCTAGTAGACTCAAGGGCGTCAGTCAACGTTATGCTGCTGTCGGTCTGCAAAAAGATAAATGGACAACCTAAACCATCTACCTGGAAAGTCATTCAGTTGGATAGAACGAATGTGAAGGTAATTGGGGAAATGGAGGATGTTCTCATTCGCTTATCTTCAAATGATAAGGTATGTCAATTCATTGACATTGTGGTAGCTGACATACCTGAAGCTTATGGACTTGTTTTGAGCAGAGATTGGTCGGCAAAGCTAAATGGATATTTTGCCTCAGACTAGTCACATCTGTGGCTACCTTATAAAGGAAGCCCAAATCAAATTAATGTTTTAAGAGAGGCCCACATGGAACACAATGTTACTCAGTTCGAAGGTAAAAATGAACCAATGAATTCTGTTTTGGGAAATTACTTTATTGAGCTAGAACTGGGAAATTATCAAGCGGAGGAAGCCAGTGATATGTCAGATGCTCAGCCTGACCTCCTTCGGTTTTCACAGGTTGATGAAATTGATTGTAAAATAGTAGACTTAGTTTTAAATGTAGATGTTGATTCACGCATAGTAGTGATAGCCGATTTTTGGACGCTTTTCTTTGATGGTTCTAAAACTTTGGAGGGGTCAGGAGTCAGCTGTGTCCTGATTGATCCGAAGAAAAATAAACATTTTCTTTCATGTAGGTTGGAGTTTGAATGCACCAATAACACAATCGAATATGAAGCACTAGTTTAGGGACTAAGAAAAGCAATTGAGTTAAAGGTAGAAAATATGAAAGTGTATGGGGATTCTGAAATAATTGTAAAACAAATCTGAAATCAAATACATTGCATTTCTCCTCATTTAAAAGCTTATCAAAATGAAGTATGGGATTTGCTTAAATATTTTCATGCATTTAACATTGTATCGATTCCAAGACTTAAGAATGCGGCGGCTGACTTGTTGGCCACCTCAGCTGCGAGGCTTGTGCCCTCTAACAACCGGTGTTCTATTGAATTGCTTTTTAGGCCTTTAGTTCCAGATATGATTACCAATTTACGGGTTTTTGATGATGATCAGCAGATTCTAGAATGCTTGACAAATGACGAGACCTTCAAAGGGGAAATTATTGACGATGAAGAACATCAGGCTGAGCTAAAATTCGACAATTTTATTCCTAAAGGAGTCAGGAATTTAGAGCGAATGTTTGATCTAAACGAGAAATTTAGAAGGCCAGTGAATGTGAAGATTCATAGCTCGTCTCTACAGTTCGAGTTGATTAATTTGGGGACTGAAATTGAGCCTAAATATGTGAATTTGGGAAAGTGTTTCTCTCTAGGAGAAAGAAATAAGTTCATCAGTCTGTACAAACAATACAAAGATGTTTTTGCCTAGACGTATGAAGATATGAATATATATGACACAAATATTATTCAGCATGTTATCCCCATCAGATTTGGAGTCACGCCTTATCAACATCCTTTAAGGAAAATGCATCCAAAATTAGAGCCTCTGATTCAGAATGAGGTAAAGAAGCTGTTGGATGCTAAAATTATTTTCAAAGTTAGACACTCGGAATGGGTTTCAAATATGGTACCAGTAAGGAAGAAATCTGGAGAAATTAGACTATGTGTGGATTTCAGAAACCTAAATCGTGCTTCGGATAAAGACAATTATCCTGTCCCGCCCATGGAACAGATATTGCAAATGGTTTCAGGTTCTGAATTTTTTTTTTATTAGATGGATTCTCAGGCTACAATTAAGTGTTAGTATCTGAAGAAGACAGACTTAAAAATACATTCAGAACTAGATGGGGGACTTTTTCTTACAGAAGGATGCCCTTTGGACTCATAAACACTGGAGCTACTTTCCAGAGGGCTATGGACATAGATTTCCGTGGTATGATTGGTCACAGTGCTGTAGTATACCTCGATGACATCACAATATTCTCAAAGAAAAGGGAGGAACACACATTTCATCTAAAACAGATTTTTGAACGCTGCTAAAAATATGGTATCTCATTAAACCCCAAGAAGTGCGTGTTTGCCGTTACCGAAGTTAAGTTATTGGGTCACTTGGTTTCTAAGAAGGGAATATCCATAGACCCAGAGAGGATCAAAGCTATCAAACATATTCCCTTACCCCATAATAAAAAGGGCATGCAATCATTCATGGGGACAATAAATTTCATGCGAAGGTTTGTGCTAGATTTCGCTCAAATTGTTAAACCTTTGCAGCAAATGGTAAAGCAAAGTGTACAATTCAAGTGGAATGATGTAGAGAAGAATTCATTTAGTAAAATAAAGACAGTTGTTGCGCATGCACCCTCCATCAAAAGTCCGGATTTTGAGAAAGATTTTATTTTGTACACTTTTGCATCTGACGATTCACTTGCAGCGGTGCTTACCTAGAAGGAAGATGGGGGAGATGAGTTCCCCATATCATTTATGAGCACTGGTCTGCAAGGGACCGAATTGCATTACCCAGCTGCGGATAAACAATCTTACATAATGTTCAAAGTGGTAAAACAATTCAGACAATATATACTTAAGAACCGGACAAAGGTAATAGTTCCACACCCAACTGTGAGGTCTCTTTTCGTACAAAAGGAGTTAGGAGAAAGAAGAGGCAACTGGGTAACAGCCACGGGGGCTTCACTTATTGACCAATATCCTATCACGTTAGTTCATATTTGTTGAAATATTGTAACTTCGAAGAATATTCTATATGTATTTCTTTGTGGTCCTCGATGGTCCTACCGGGAGAACCACTTGTATTAATTTGTACCCTGATGCTCCTAATCAGAAGAACTCATAAGAGTCATGAGGAAATCCCCTCTAATTGTAAAGGTGGGTCATTAGCACCCCAGTGTGGTTACTTGAGCCTACATGTGTAACTCGAGCCTACATGATTAACTCGAGCCTACATGACAGATGAGTTAACTTAAGTGAACGAATGAATATAAATAGAGGGGTAGTGATACTCATTTGAAACACACACTCTCACTTGAGTAGCGCACTTGTGGAGGAGAGAAGTAGCTGGAGAAGGAGGAGGATAAGGTTTTTGATCTCCTTGTTGGTTTTACCTTTTTACCTTTTTGGGGCATCTATATTGAGAAAGATTTTGCTGGGTTTTTGCCTTTAGGGTTTTCCTAGGATAAATCTGTGTTGTTCTTGTGATACTTTTTCTTTCAGTGATCTTGTTTATATGCTTTTGTTATGAAAAATGAAATGATATACTGATGTCTTAGCTAAGCATATGAAAATTCAACATGGTATCAGAGCTAACCTGAATAGGACAGTTTTCACAAGCTATAGAAGCTATGGATTCTTACTTTTTGGTTCTATCTCCATAATCAATCAGAAAAAGAAGGCTAGGCTGACTCTCCATTGAAGGGTGCATCTTTCTGTCGAAGCAGAATTCGATTTCGAGCATTTTCAGTTTTCAGTGCGGGAAATTAGGGATTCTTACTGAAGAGAAATTTTTGAGTGAGCCTAGCATAGGATTTCTCTCCTCATCAAAATCTAAGTTTAGAGACTTGGATCAATATTTTTGGTTGGTTGAAACTCCAGGAAAGTCAAACCCTAGTTTGACCCCGAGCTAGAAAAACCCTAAATACTAGAACTACTACGTTTTGGTACATTCACTATATACCAAGATTGGCGAAGGATCAAGAGATGAAAATTGTGGAGGCAAAAGATAAAATCCTGATGTACACTGTGCCCAAAATTAATCCTTATATTCGCTATATTCTGGGAGATATAATCCGTCAACATTAGGGTTCCAGCCTCCTCCAGAATTCATCCTTAAACAAGACACCTGGGGAAAATTGATATAGCGTGGGCTACAGAGGTCCAAATTAAATTCCTAAAGATGGTCCAGAAAGAGCACGGACTTTAATTTCTGTGGTCCTAATTTTAGAACCAGAAGATGAAACAGTGACACGTGGCAGGCTGTACAAATTCGCTGTTCTGAACAGTCCTGAAACATGTCACCTTGGGAAAATGATCATAAATCCAAATTGGTGAAATAAATTCTGATGAAACATGTGGTGTTCGATCAGGGACATGCGAGGTTACCTTAGTACAAAATTTTAGACATAGAGGATTTGTAATTTTGGAGATATAATAGAAGCAGTAACACGCATTTCTGCAGAAGAAATTGGAAAACTAGGGCTTCCTATTCCAAGAGCTTTCCTCCACTGATTTCAGAAAAGGAGTACATTGGACAGCTCCATTTGAAGAGATCTATATTTCTATCCAATTATATCTAAAATATTCCAAGTTTTGAAAATTAGGGTTTCTCTGACAAACCCTAGATCAGCCAGCTCCGAAAGCAGGACAGACACCTCAAATCGGTAAGATCTAATCTTTTTCTATTTGAATTTGAGGTTCTCATTTCAAAGTGATATATCACATCATCTTGTTTATAAGATTGGTGAAGTTGACAACTTCCAAGCATGGAAGTATTTGATCTCTCTAAAGAAAATGAATTGGACACCTACATGAGTAGAGAGGCCCCAGTTCCATACGAAGATGAGGCTCAAAGCCTTACATAAGAAGAACTTGATCAAGGCCAAGAAGATCATTATTGATTCAATCACGGATCAAATTGTACCACAAGTGTCATCCCTAAAGACACCGAAGATTTTTTATTCCTTGATCAAGCTATTTGAATATAAGAACATAAATCGGAAGATGGATTTAAGAAAACAGTTGAAGAATGTGAAGATCCAGAATGCAGAACATCTTGAAGTAGTAGAAGAAGAAGCGGAGAATGCAGAAGTGGTGATAGCCACCTTGAATGGTCTCCCAGGATCATGGGATTCATTCATGCGAAGAATGTATGCCGAAAGGAAGTGATTAATTTCAGTTGACTTTGGGAAGAAGAAGAAGCTTGACTCATAAGAAGAGAAGAAGAAGATGGGAGCAATTGAAGATCAAGCTCTCACCATTCAAAGAAGATCCCTCAAGCGATGAGGAATGTGAAGAACTCAATTCTTGAAGAACCTCTTATCCATCTTATCATTTAAATAAGAAATGATGATGTCATGAATGAAGAAGATGATGAAGCAGAATGATCAAGATGGAGTTTACCCATGAAACAAATAAAAGATAAGTATTCAATTGTCACTTCATGATATTGTTTTGTTATATTATACATTTGATTATATTCAGTTGATGTGTTATGCATGATAGATTGTTTGCATTAATGACTGTATACTACTAATATGCATGTGATGGGTAAGTAACTCATGGTGCTCTCCATTGCTACTTATCTATAATGAAGCCGCCTTGATGACA
This sequence comes from Pseudotsuga menziesii, assembly GCA_001517045.1. Taxonomy (NCBI): domain Eukaryota; kingdom Viridiplantae; phylum Streptophyta; class Pinopsida; order Pinales; family Pinaceae; genus Pseudotsuga; species Pseudotsuga menziesii. The sequence continues at coordinate 142,090 of LPNX010849218.1, forward strand.
TATTGGATTAGTGCACAATCTCAATAATGTCATGATAGAGATAGAAGGCATCTAGAAAGTTTATGTGAGATATGGATGAATTTTGTATTGGCTAAACAGTTGTATGATGCATAAGAATTTGTCGTTATGCATATGTTTTACGAAATAGTTCTAACCATGCAGCTGGTGCATTTGAATTGTAGGGAAGGTCCTGTACAACCTCCTACAAGAAGAATGAGACTTGTTCTGAAGAACAAGTGATGACAATTCAAGATTCACTGCAATAAAATCCGAAGCTCCCAGGGTCAGAGACACCATGACAGAAGAAAGAGCTTCAGAGAGTGGTAGATCCACCTCAAAGGATGAATACCACCATGGGTACGAGATATAACTCAAGATGAAGAAAATAATGCTATGAAAGAAGCTATGATAAAAGAATAATAGTTGATCATGGGGAATGATGTATACGATATGATTTCGAGACATAAAGGGAAGTACATAGTATCCTCCATATGGATCCACAAGAACAAGTGTACAAAGCAAGGTTCATGATTTGCCTCAGAAATAATAGACTATGGAATGACATACTCTATTGACCAGTATATATCAAGCATAGAACCACCTGTACAGAATGAAGAGGGAAGATGATACTCCAATTCAAGGGGAGTGACTACAGAATATATCTGAGTTCGACATGGTATGACATGATGGATAGCTTCATGATGGATCAATACTTTACCAAGAGTAAAGTGGGTTCCAACCTTCAAGGTTGAATGCAGAAGACTAGGATATGTTGATGACCTGATAAGACGAACTCATGGAAGATGTTATGATGAAAGAATACTAGAATGATGTTTGGGATATAGTACTCAAACCAGAAAGCAAGAATGTGGTATCTTCCAAATGGATTTGCAAGATAAAATATGTTGATGATAGAAGTAAGGAAAGACTTGTGGCTAGAGGTTTCTATCAGAAAGATGGAATTAATTCTGAAGAGACACTTACTCTAGGAAGTAAGGTATACTTCCTTTAGAACTATCATGGTAGTTTCTTCCATGATGAAGTAAAGACAAGCCGTCCTTAATGGAATGATTGAGGAAGAGTTTTACATCGAATAGTCACAAGGATTTGAAGTTGAAGACATATGGACTCACATATGCAAGTTGAAGAAGGCCCTCTATGGCTTGAAGCAAGCTCCCAGAGCTTGGTATGGAAGAATAGATAGTTTCCTGACAAGCATGGGCTTTTCCCAGAGTAAAGTCGATCCTAACCTTTACTACAAGGTTGTAGAAGATGAACCTGTCATCCTGTTATTATATGTGGATGACTTATTCTTGACACAGAATGAGAAATAGATCATGGAAAGCAAGAAGAAACTAGCAGAAGAATTTGAGATGAAAGACTTTGGGTTAATGCATTATTTCATAGGTCTGGAAGTATGGCAAAGTTTAGAAGGAATCTTTCTCAACTACGGAAAGTATGTGGTAGATATATTGAAGAGATTCAATATGTTGGAATGCAAAGCCATGGCCACACCCATGGACTCCAACCTGAAGCTGTTAGTTGATGACTCATCAAAGTTAGTGGATGTGACTCACTACAGACAGATCATTGGGTCATTGATGTACTTGACAAATACCAGACCAGACATTTGTTTTTCAGTGAACACCTTAAGTCAATATCTTGTTCAACCAAGACGGGTTCACCTAGTAGCTGCAAAACATGTGATGAGATATCTGAAAGGGACTATAGACTTTGGTCTATACTATGATGGTAGACATGAGTATAGATTGTATGGATACATAGATGTAGATTTGGCTGGAAGTATCTCAGACAGGAAAAGCACATCAGGTAGATGCTTTTGTTTGAGGGATGCTATGAGTTCATGGTTTAGCAGGAAACAGTCCAGTGTTTCTCTTAGCACGGTTGAAGCAGAATACATAGTAGATTGCTCTACTAAGTTGTGAATCCATATGGCTTCAGAAGCTGATATCAGGTCTCTTCGACCTGAAGATGGATACTACAATGATTCTATGTGATAACCATAGTTGTGATAACAAAGAACCCTGTGTTCCGACATAACACATAGAAATCCGGTATTTCTACATACAAGATAAGATGCAGATGATGATACTGAAGATGCAGATGATGGTGATTCAGTATTTCTATACTGAATATAGAGATGATGATGTTTCAGTATTCCCATACTGAAGATATAGATGATGATGATTTCAGTATTCCCATACTAAAGATATAAATAATGATGATTTCAGTATTCCCATACTCAATATATAGATGATATTTCAGTATTTACATACTATAGATGCAGATGATGGTGATTTTGTATTTCTATACTCAATATAGAGATGATGATGCTTTCAGTATTCACATACTGAAGATGTAGATGATGATGGTTTGGATGATGATGTACTGACGAAGCCTCTGCCTCGAGTAGAGTTTGAACACTTTCGAGACAAGGTTGGTGTTGTTCGGAAAGACCTTCCTCGAAAGGGGGAGTAGTGATGTTGCAGTGGGATTGCATCATCCCTGGGCATTTTCCCTAAAGTGATCCGGAGACCTCGGTCCTCGAGAACGTGGTGGAATTGTATCATCCTTGGGCACTTTCCCTAAAGTGATCCGGACACCTCGGTCTTCGAGAATGAAGAGGGATTGTATCATCCCGAGACATCTATCCATAATAGTTTCGGTGACCTCGGTCCTCGAGAATGTGGTAGGATTGCATCATCCTTGGACATCGTCTTAAAGTGATAGGGACTGATTCTCCTGTAATCAATCCGGTGGCTATGGTCCTTGAGAATGTGGTAGGATTGCATCATCCTTGGACATAGTCCTAAAGTGATAGGGACTAATTGTCCCGTAATCAATCTGGTGGCTTCGGTCCTCGAGAATGTGGTAGGATTGTATCATCCTTGGACATAGTCCTAAAGTGATAGGGACTGATTCTCCTGTAATCAATCCGGTGGATTCAGTCCTCAAGAATGTAGTAGGATTGCATCATCCTTGGACATAGTCCTAAAGTTATAGGGACTGATTCTCCCGTAATCAATCCGGTGGCTTCGGTCCTCGAGAATGTGGTAGGATTGCATCATCCTTGGACATAGTCATAAAGTGATAGGGACTGATTCTCCTGTAATCAATCAGGTAACTTCGGTTGTCGAGAATGTGGTGGGATTGTATCATCCCTGGACTTTAAGTCCAAAAGTGATCCAAAGACTTTTTGTCTTTGAGTTGTGGATTGCGGGTTGTAGCTGATGATGATGATGACGTACTGATCGAAAGATCAGATGTTGCTGATGATGATGATGTTCTCTGATCGAAAGATCAGAAGTTGCTGATGATGATGATGTTCTCTGATTAAAAGATTAGAATATGATGATGATGATGATGTTACTGATGATGATGATGTTCTCTGATCGAAAGATTAGAATATGATGATGATGATGTTTCTCTGATCGAAAGATCAGAAGTTGCTGATGATGATGATGTTCTCTGATAGAAAGATTAGAATATAATGATGATGTTGTTGCTGATGATGATGATGTTCTCTGATCGAAAGATCAGAATATGATGATGATGATGTTTTCTGATCGGAAGATCAGAAGTTGCTTATGATTATGATGTTGCTAATGATGATGATGTTTTCTGATCGAAAGATCAGAATGCGATGATGATGATTATGTTTATGATCGAAAGACCAGAATGTGATGATGATGAGATCCTGATGATGATGATGCTGTATTATCAAAGTATAATGATGATGACAGATCAGAATATGATGATGAGTTGATGATGTTCGGTTGATGATGTTTATGATCGAAATATCAGAGGCTGATGATAATGATGATTCTGGTTGAAAGATCAGAGTATGATGATGATGATATTTTGATGCTAATATTTTGATGCTGATGATGTTGATGTTTTGATGATGATGTTTCTGATCGAAAGATTAGAGTATGATGATGATGTTGTTGCTGATCGAAAGGCCAAAGTGCTGAAGAAGATGTTGCTGATCGAAAGGTCAAAGTGTTGAAGATGATGTTGCTAATCGAAAGGTCAAAGTGTTGAAGATGATGTTGCTGCTGATTGAAGAGTCAAGATGCTGAAGATGTTGCTAATCGAAGCGGTCAAAGTACTGATGATGCTGAAGACTAAAGATTGAAGATGAAGACTAGATGATGTTGAAAAGCTTCCAATGATTTATAGATGTATCGCCCTGATGATGTTGATGATGTCCTCTATCTCTCTCCTATTATTGTTGTTGTTGATGTTGTTATAGAATAGCCTTCTCGTTAAGGGGGAGTGTTGAAATATTGTAAATTCAAAGAATATTCTATATGTATTTCTTTGTGGTCCCCGATGGTCCTACCGGGAGAACCACTTGTATTAGTTTGTACCCCTATGCTTCTAATCGGAAGAACTAATAAGAGTCATGAGGCAGTCCCCTCTAATTGTAAAGGTGGGTCATTAGCACCCCAGTGTGGTTACTTGAGCCTACATGTGTAACTCGAGCCTACATGATTAACTCGAGCCTACATGACAGATGAGTTAACTTAAGTGAACGGATGAATATAAATAGAGGTGTAGTGCTCCTCATTTGAAACACACACTCTCACTTGAGTAGCGCACTTGTGGAGGAGAGAAGTAGTTGGAGAAGGAGGAGGATCAGGTTTTTGATCTCCTTGTTGGTTTTACCTTTTTACCTTTTTGGGGCATCTATATTGAGGAAGCTTTTGCTGGGTTTTTCCCTTTAGGGTTTTCCCAGGATAAATCTGTGTTGTTCTTGTGATATTATTTCTTTCAGTGATCCTGTTTATATGCTTTTGTTATGAAAAATGAAATGATATACTGATGTCTTAGCTAAGCATATGAAAATTCAACAATATTGTGGGTTTTAAAATTATCAAAAATCGAACCAATATATTGGATGTATTGGGGGGATGAGGGGTTTAAGGTGGGGTTGGGTAGGGTGGTTTATAAGGATTGAGGTATAAAAAGGGGTGGGGAGGAGGTTTTAAGTATTGGGAGGGGGTTTCAACAAAAAGTGTTTCGGTCAATATCTCTCAAAATTAAGGGTATTCTTTAATATCCCATGATCGCACATGCTATGTGAGATGTTCACTAAGTGAAGTCCCCATGGCAACAACTCTATAGGAGTATGACCTTGAATTCAAGCCAGCTTCCATAGTTAAAGGGCAAGGATTGTGCAAACTAATGACTATAAGTAAAGACAATGAAGAAAATGACTGGGAAGATGAAGCTGAGTTACATTTGATGGAGGTATGTCCTCTTTTCACAGCTTCGGACTCCTGGTATAGAGACCTTGTGTATTACCTTTAGGAGGGATTGTTACCGGAACATTGGAATTCTAAGCAAAGAAGAGCACTGCGTCTTAAATCACCCTCATACAAGATTGTTGAAGGAATATTATTCAGAAAAAATTATGATGGAGTTCTTCTTAGATGCTTAGAGAAAGAAGATGCGAAAAAGGTCATGATAGACTTACATGATGGGCCTGCTGGAGGACACTTTTTAGGGGATACAACAGCCCATAAAATTCTCAGAGCCAGATACTATTGGCCCACATTGTTCAAAGATGCACATGCCCATGTCAAAAAGTGCGACATCTGTCAAAGGTGTGGTGGAAGACAAGTTAAAGTTGCAGGAACATTAAAGCCTGTGATGATAATAGAACCTTTTGAGCAGTGGGGGATGGATATCATTGGAGAGATAAAGCCAAATTATTCCTTGCAACAAAAGTACATTCTGATGGCAACTGATTACTTCACTCGTTGGGTTGAAGCCATTCCGTTGCGTAAAGTGAATGAAAATGCAGTCATGGACTTCTTGCAAGATCATATTATGACTAGGTTTGGAGTTCCAATTTCTCTAGTTTTCGATAATGCTACTTATTTTTCCTCTATTAGATTAACTGCATTTCCTCATGAAAAAGGAATTAAGTTGCATTACTCTGCAAACTATTACCCACAAGGAAATGGTTTGGCTGAATCTACGAACAAGAATCTGATTAGAATCTTAAAAAAGACCGTGATAGAAAACCAAAAAAGTTGGCATTCAGCATTACCAAATGCTATTTGGGCTGATAGGGTCACCCCTAAGACTTCGTTAGGTGTGTCCCCATATACCCTTGTTTATGGAAAAGAGGCCATTCTACCCCCCAATATCATGCTACCCTCTTCCATAATAGCTCAAGAATGAAGAGGATTAGATAATGAAGTCTTGCAGATGAGGATACATAATATTTTGAAGGTAGAGGAATATAGAGCCAAGGCCAGAGAACATTTTAAACAACAACATGAGGTAGTGAAGATGTGGTTTGATAAGCACAAATCTGGGACAAAATAATTTGAGGTAGGAGATTTGGTCCTTAAGTGGGATCACCCTCATGATGAGAAGGGAAAGCACACAAAATTTCAACAGTTATGGGTAGGCCCTTTCCAGATTGTGGCAAAGCTTGGCCCCTCAACCTATAAGTTGCAAGATTTACAGGGGTGGGAGGAGAACTTGCCAGTAAATTGTTTAGTTCTTAAGCCTTATTTTTCTTGATCTTGTTTTATTTGGTTCCATTTTGTACATAAATAATTGACTTGTTTTGTCAATTTGATTTGTTCCTTTCCTGTTTGTTTAATGTAGTTTTCTTCTGATTCCAATAAGGGAAGCAAAATTTTGATTGCATTGAGAGCATCAAAACCCTTGATAAACTGAGATTCTTTGGGCATTAGACTGTGTCTTATTGTTCGAATCTGATGGAATTTCTTCTAGTAAGTAGTTTTCCTAAGTGTCTATGAACACATTGAGGTCCAGCGTAATCCCTGAAATAACTCAGAATCAAAAGGTCTGGAATACTATTTCGAGGCTCCATCCATTTCATATCTAAAACGTCGTAGGGGGTGACAGCAAAAGACCCATGGAAAGGGAAGCAGGGTAAGCAGTATATTATATCGAAATGATCCCATGCCAAAAAATGGAAATCCAAAAGGATAATAAGAGTCAAAACTCCTAAGAAAGCAATATTCATCGAAACAAAGTACTGAATTATATGAGTATAGATTGCCAAAATTTCTTCTTCGTCCGTGAGCTAAAAATTAAATGCAGCTCTCACACAAAGGACACTATGGATAGAAGAGCTTGAATAAAATTCAGAAGAAAAGGCATGAGGAGGAATCAAATGGACATAAAGTCCACAAACGAAAATGCCAAGTGGCATGGGAATGGGGAACAACCAAATATTTCTGTTTACCATGTGTTACAATCGTGTGGCATCTAAGATGGAAGCTACCCAAAGACAACGTTAAAATGAAATCCGCCTATTTAAGCCTCAAAAGAGTTATCCTGACCTTGAGATTTTGGTTTCCATTCCCTAAAAGATGGACTATCGTCAATGATTACAAGTACATATATGTGACATTTTGGGAATCCAGACATCTAGAAGAATTTAACATGTCGGTTTCACTGCTAAACAGTCTATTTCCTAAGGAGGAGTTTATTCAGAGATCTGAGTTCACCAGTGAGTCGCCAATTGTTGCAGCTGTAACTTTTCCCAAATTTCTAAAAATTTTGGACCCTCCTTGTTAATTTTGTTTTCCCCACTCTGGTCCATGTTTAGATTGTTTGAAGCCAGTTTTTATTGCTATTCGGGAATTTCGTTTTGGTCCGTGCATGTTTGGACTAATTTTTTTTAATAGGTTTTACGATGTTTTATCATTGAGGTGTAAAATGGGATTGTCATTTGCCATTTTTCAGAGGTCATCCCATGTTTTACTGTTGGAAAAAAGACCTTTCTTTTTTGATTTTTTTGGAAAAGGTTATGACTTTGATCGGAGGCCACAGGCTGATTGAGTTCCGCCATTGCTGCCCTAGAATAGACTAACTTCCCGTTGGATTGTTTGTCCTTTCGCCGATATCTTATTCTTTGTTTCTCCAATATTGACTAGTCTGCGATTTTTCTTGACCTTTTTACTTCCGCCATTGCGGCTATATAACTCACTAACTATCCGATGTTTGCAGAAGATCCGACCCCCGACGTTTTATCGCGTGAATTTTGGTTTGTGTGTCGGAACCCCTAGATTGTAGGTTATCTACCATTGCGGCTGCATAGCCCGCTAATGAACCGATGTCAAGTGTTTTGATCCATCGATGGAGGTTTTTATGTGCCTGTTCTTAATCGTTTTCCCACCGATTGTTCTGAGATTGTAACTGTTTTCATAAGAGACTGGTGTGCCCTGCTTTTAGGTTGAAATTTGCACATAAGAACCAAGCTGGGTTTTCTCTTCTTAGTACTCATTTCATTGATATTTTAATTTATGTTTCTTAAAGATAGTCGAAACAAATGATAAATTATCGTTTGATCGCAGGTAGACATGGCAGTTTTTTTTCAAGATCCCTTTGAAGATTATCGCGGCGAAGAAGATATGGTTGGAGGACAAAGCACGCTAAAGCATAAGGCGGTGGAGTCATTACTCGAAGAAGAACATTATTAAGGGTCTGAAGACGGATCGAGTAATGATAGAACATAATCATTACAAAGCAAAGGCCCAGTCTTGGGCGGTTCGTTTGTTACCTAGTTGTGCCTATTTTTCATAAAGGGCTTTATTTGAATGTAACATGGAATTATGAGCATTTGCAAAATGACAAGAATGGAGATTGAAACGTTTGTAGGGAAACCAAAAGGTTGGGTTGGTTCTTGTATAAAGGGGAAAAAAGAGAAAGAGAAGGGGCTTTTTGCCAGAGAGACTTGTGAACTACTTGTTGTAAGAGGAACTATTTCGTTTTGCAATAATAAATTACAATTTTTCCTGTTGGAGAAAATGCTATGTGGAATGTTCAAATGTGATGAAATGAACAATGTTGAAGGGGAACTATTTCGTTTTCAGCATGTGTTTCATTAATTGTGAGACCGTTCTAACTTTTTGAACCTATGTTCTTATATGAATGTTCTCTGGTTTATTCTATGATAATTTCCACTATGAGTAATGAATGTTTTTAATAGATGACAAGCTATCTTGTTGTGCATATCTTTATTCATGTTTATGTGTTTTGATTCTAAGAACAACTATCTGTGATTTATCTTAATATATGAACAGTATTACATTACTCATGAATTGGTAATATTACTCCCTAGGGACAGCTTAGTTAATATTATTTCTTCAGTTGTGTGTGATTTAGATGCGAGAGAGTCTAAGACAAGAGGTAAGAACCTGCGCATCACATTGTGACTACTCTTTGCATTCTTCATCAATCTACATCTTAGATAGGCACTTGCATATCATACTTAAAGTAAAAATACAAAAAATATACATGGTGGACCGGGCCACAATCGGTAAAACCCTTTGTTTTTGTTACTTGACCTACGGTAGCCGGACCGCAAACTGGACGAATTCCCTATACCAAACAGTCACGAGCTAGTTGGGAAGGTTGACTGGGGGAATCCCTTGTTGTTGTTGCTTGCGAATTTTCAGGCCTCAACGCCTTCCCATATGATATATCACTCCTATTGATTGGTATTTTTTACCCTTCCCATATCGATATTTGGTGCTTTCTATCCTTCTACGCATTGATTATATTGGGGTGACTTTAGTTTCCTTACCTAGGTATTGTAGGGGGTACTTGCATAGGTTATTCTGTGAGTGTTCTGGCTAGGTAGGGGTTTGACAACATAGTCGCTTTATGTGTTGAAGCTGAGGGATACTATAATTGGTTACACACCTCCTCTTGTAGTGTATGGGAGTCTCAGACCTCTCCTAGGTGAGACATACCTGCTTCATTCGGGAGCTGATTTATCCTCCCTCTTGGCTTGTTTGCACTTGGATTAGATTTTCTTAAGAGACTGCTCTTTGTGCACTAGATTGCTTTAGGGTTTTATATTGGTTGAGTTTGTTTTCCTTTGCGGAGTCATCGTGGAGAGAGGTATGATAGCCCTCTATTTTAATTGTTTGGAAGCGATTTCACCTCGTGTATCTACTCCTCCTCCTCGAAACAGGACTAGACATTCTAGGAATATTCATACACAGTTTGATTAACACACCTCTCTCATGAGTACTACATCTAAGAACACAGAGATCCCTCATTATCCATCCTTCGAGAGGGGGAATGTGACCCATACGAGACCTAGGACTCTGGTTGAAACTGACCTTCACGGTACTAACAGTTCTCACAATTCACATACCCAACTATCAAATTTTGCAGCTGCTTTTGGAAGGACTTTCTTGCGAAGGTTGTGTTATCCCTAAAGTTGGACCTAGACTATGGGATCCAAGCTTAAGGAAATCTTAGTTTGACAATGACCAAATCAAATGAAATCAAATCAATAAGACAGACTAGTATAAAACTTAAGGCTAATATATCTTCACAGTACTATAAGGTACTAGGCTGGTATCATATGTTTATACAGTTTTAGGTATGAGATTACACTATCACGGATATATATAGCTGGTATATGTCACAGATAATTAGATACAAGTATTCACAAGAAAAGCAGAATGTAAGATAGGATGGTAAACCAATGAGGGTTGCAAGACAAATCATAGAAACCACATAACATAAAACTACAATACAGCATTCAATAATAAGAATTCTATGATCCTGATAACATAAAGTGAAACTGTGACTGTGTATGAATATTAAAGATAACTGTTTCTTCTGATAAGAATTAGAGTAATGGAATGCAAGTGACCATATACCTAAAAGAATTACCAAAGAAACAGTTCATGAAGTACAAAAACAAATCATCATTATATTTCATTCAAAACTAGAACCTGGTTGAAGCTGCAAAGATTTTATGCTATACAGAGATGTTTACAATTCATCCATCATCATTCCCCAAAACTGCCAACCCCCTCAGTCCCCCGTGCTCGAGACTTCTCCTCAATTGAGACCTTTGCTGGGACCCTGGACTATGAAGATTCATTTCAGAAGAAAGGAAAAGACAACCTCCCTTTGTCAAAAACAATCTGACATTTGAACTGCTCAAAGACTCCATATAATCAACAAATGGATCAATGAAACTATAAGGAATTACCTTCTGCTGAAGATCAAAATATCTCTGTATATCCTCTTCCTCATAATGGCTGCCATTTTCAGCTACCTACAAATTGGATTGTAAATATGGCTGCTCAATGGTTTTTACAAGTTCAGGATGGTTGATTTCTACACAATGTTGTTCCTCACCAAAATTTGATTCAGAGTTTTCATACATCTGTTGGATGCTCCTCAAATCAACAGAGGCTAATGTAGGGATCTGCTCTGTTTCATCTGGATACTCATCATAGATTGGGATATCTTCAGAGTGAATCAGCTGATGCTGATCCAAATCTAAAACTTTAATGTCTTCACCATAAAATGGAGAAATCTGATCAATTTCTAAAGCTGAAGATTCATGTTCTATGATGCTATCATCTACTTTAATATCAGAACATTGAAACATTTCTTCTTGTAACATAGAATCAGAGGAAGATAATAAATCTTCTTCTTTCTTCATATCATAATCATTGGCTTCATCCTCTCTACTGGAAAAATCTGCCTCTAACCTCTGCATATATAATGCATATCCCCTACAACAATCCTCAAAAATGCATTCATCTGGGTATATCCTCTTATAATGTGAATTAAAGGCATCATGAAAATCTTTCAAAGAGGAAATACTGGAAGGAGGAAGATTCATGTACCGTTGTTGTCTCGCAGGACCATCTAATGAATACCTAAACATTTTCATCAATACATCTTCATGATGTATACCCAGCTGATCCATGTACTGATGAAATTTAATTACATGATGTGCCGGATTGTCATCATCATTTTCTTTGAATCGGGGAAGAAAATCTCCCCATTCATCCATGGTAGGTACTTCATGTGGAAAGCCAGGAACATCTGAAAAATTGAATGGAGCAAATCTCTGTGCCCACCTAGCTTCAAAACACGATGACATGTTGTAAAATCACCTCTGGATTCTTCAAACCTGGAGTCACCCGGTGAATAAATATGTAGTCCAACTAATGCCCTGCTCCTGTCCACCGTCAAGAGCTGGATCTGATCTTTGTCGTTCTTTCCCGGGGAAGATATCTTTTCCTTCGTCCGTCCCCGGCAATGGCGCTAGAAGATGTTATCCCTAAAGTTGGACCTAGACTACAGGATCCAAGCTTAAGGAAATCTTAGTTTGAAAATGTTCAAATTGAATGAAGCTGGTATCAAATCAGGGCAAAAGATACTTATAGGCACTAGGCTACTGTCACTTGTTTGTACAATTTTATATAGTTTAGGACTATTGCAATCAAAACATTCACACACAATTTACAATGCACAAATCTGGTATATAACAGATGGATAAATATAGGTATGTATAAGATAATCAGAGTATTTGAAGTGTAGGCTGGTATGAATAAGAGGTACAGGGAAATGAAACCAATTCTGTATAACATAAAATCAATGACAATGTTCAACAATAAGGTTTTATGATCCTGAATATGAAGTGAAACTATTACAGTTTGTATAAAGGAAAGATAACTGTCAACTTAAAATAAGAATCGTGCATTGGAATGTGAGTGACCAAGTACACAAAATATTTATCAAAGAGACAGTTCATAGAGTACAGCAACAAATCAACATCAAATTCATTCAAAAACTAAAACCTGTACATTGAAGTTGCAAGGATTTTATGAAATATAGAGGTATTTACAAGTGCTCCAACATATCTCCCAAAACAGCCAACCCCTTCTCACTAGTTCGAGAGCTGTTTTTGTATCAAAAAAGATTCTATCTAAAACTAACAGTAGATCCTATAAGTTTGGATCGACCTCCTTCAAAAGTGGGAATAATCCCTTACAAATGCTTTTACACTACATGTGGAATACTAAGAGAGACATCTGTCAATAAATAGAGTTGGTTTCACAAGCAAACTATAACTCTAAATGGAGCCTCTAAACCTCAGTGACATGTTCTTCTCTGTTTCCTTTTTCATAATATTCGCAGCAAGAAAGAACAAATTGTAGAATGAACTGATGATACATAGTGTAACATATAGCCACTTGGGCATAAATAGACCGTTGACATATTAAAGAGTCCATTACAAATCAAGTAGCTAATGTAGCCTGAAATATTTCAAGAGCACGCATCCGTGGAGGTTGACTATTTCCAGGCTTACCAAGCTGCCCACAAGCTTCCATCTGATCATTACCACGACTATGACGAATAAAAGTAGCATATCCCGCATCTACAATAATCTTGTGAAATGCTAGCATCTGCTCTAATGTACTGGGAATGAACGATTATCCTTGATGAGTATTGAATGAAATAAGATTTATCTTGCAGGGAATTCCTTCAACAAGATTAACCAGCCGCCTTGCATCATCTAGACTGTCATTTATCCCTGCAAGAATTTCCATAGCATCATAGCTTGACCTGCCCTGTAACCGAGTGACTGCACCCAAGCCTCCAATTCAGGATAGGTCATTCCTTTTACGAGAGTCTTTGCACTTCCACATTTTTCATAGGCATCAGTGGCAATAGCAGATTTGGGCAATGAAACTATGGAGGTTTGGAAAATTGCAGCTGTCATGATTAGTGCTGCTTCTGCAACACCGAATTGAAGAATAGGTGTAGGTCCCAAACGGATGGGATAGTCCCCTTCTTAGACGTGCAATACCAGTACCGTTAGTTTTACCCAGAACCATAGAATCCAAAGTACATGAGGTAAGCGTTGTACCTTTTCTGCGAAATCCCTTGCATACTGGGATGCTGAGGCACAGCATTATCCTTCCACTTGACCTGTATCTTTATCTGCTAAACCAAGCGTTTGTTCTTCTACAACTGTCACTGTTGCAGGAAAGTCTTGAGTTATACTCTCTATCACTACATTACCTTTCCCATTTTGATCTAGCACACAACGCATGACATGTCCATCCAATTCCTGGACGAGCTTCAATTGTTGGTATGTATCAACAACCTCGACAGCCTTCTGAATGACTCTACAGCCATACATTTGTAGACTAACTCCATTTAATTTCTCTGGCAGTTGGGAAAATCTCTCTATTGCTGGGCATTTTATGTCATTTGATTTCTCATATTCATTACATCTTTGATGTTTTTACAAAGGCATTCATCATAAACCAGCTATGTATTCATCCTTCATCTGATATTTCTTACAAAGCAGCAAGTGAACTCTAGTCATATTTTATAAGAAACTGACAACAGATTCCTTTAAACACTCTAGGAAGGTGTACTATTTATGCAAACCCTGCATATTTCAAAACATTTCAAAAGCTTCTCCACTACTGGCAGCAAGAAAGAACACTTAGCCTCCTTCTGATGTTTGTATGTCACCTGAGTTCAAGCACTTGGCATTTGTATGAGTACTGTATGAAACATGTAATTGGTGAACATATTTGTAATTCCATATATTCATAATGATTTTATTCTTAATTGAGACTTTGGTACTAAACCCCTATTTTTCAAAATTTTAAAACCATTACAAATAATAATTTTGCTGGAGTAGATCTGGAGATAACAGGTTGGTTGAAGACACTCACCATGTTCCCTCGAGCTCTGGACCTTTTATATTTGGCATGCCATATATGAATGTTATTTTCCCGTCATATTTCATTGACCCTAGTATAGGCCCTATTGTTGTTTCTAAGGAAATTGCCATTCCTTTCCATGTCCATAGCTTTGGTAATGATCATATTGCACCTTTTGCACCATTTGTGGAAGGGTTTTCACACCCCTCATCCGGACACAACACTGGGATTCCCTTTCATGGAGGTGACCCTAGACACGTGCACATTGGAGGTACATATTATATTCCATCCTATGTTCCTTCTTCCACTAGACCTGTTCCTTCGAATGCGTTTCTCATGATGCACCCTCTTCATAACCCACACAGTCCTTTGGGCCGGAGTGCTGCCTCTAACCATGTTGTTCCCTCGTCTGCCAATACATTTGTGTCAGGAGGTTATGTACCTCCTTATATACCCAGGGGGAAATCATTTAGCAAAACCACCATTATGGTTATGTAGTACCCCATTCTCAAGGTATGTCAAATTATAAAATTATTGTGCATCTTTTTATGGGTCATGCTGGAGGGGGTTATTATCCGACTAGAAAAGGCCATGGTATTTATAATAATCAACCCTATATGATTCAAACTTGTCAGGGTGCATGAAATATTATGGCATAGCCTACGCTCCCTTTCTTAGTTACTTTGAACTTTCCTGACCTGTCGAGATTGACCAACAATCTGGTTTTTCATGATCTAATGTGGCTGATTCTTCCGGCTAAAATTTTTCTGACATTTCTAAGTTTGAAGGCAAGGATGGTGAGGAACCTAGAGAGCATGTTACCACTTTCCACATATGGTCCTATTCAAATTCTTTGAATCATGATTCTATTATTTTGAGACTATTTCAATGCACCTGTTATCACTCAGAATGTACCCAGGTTGTAAAAAGGTAAAATCTAAGGTAACAGCAAAAACCACTTTAGAAAGAATTTGGTATTTTCTTCCAGAGAGGGATCTCTCAATGAAAATTTAATAGCACCAGATATAAAACAACATTTAAAGATTTGTATGTATGGCTGAAACAATCACATAACCATTGGGAATGGAGTCACATACATATAAAGATATCACAAAGACATATACACGAGTTTCATCAAAGGAAAGATAATCACATCATCACAGTCGTTCAATTTAATCCAGGTGAGATAGAAGAGATGAGGAAACAGTCCATTAACACAGAGCATCAAAGATGAATTCTATGTCAACTTTAGCAGAAAATGCATAAAGTATCTGAAATGATGACTAGAGCATAAACATATGAATTCCAAAGCAAAAATCCTTGGGGTTAAGAAAGAAGGCAACTTGTAAGGATGTCCTGTAAATCCATATATCCTTAACACAGTGGAGTCTTTATGAAGGAACCAATCTCCAATTCGGTCCTCGGGTGAGGACTGCATCAAACACTTCATCTCGTCCAAAACACGAGGCAATTCTTCATCAAATAACATTTTATATACTTCCGACATAATCGAATTGGCATATTCGAACATGTTGATTTGCTTTGGAAAATCAGAAGAACAGACAGTATTTAAAAATTGGAGTTCAGTGACATTGGAGCATAACAGCATATTGAACAAGTAGGTCTGAAATCTAAAAAACCGAACCTTTGGAAACTCGCTTACCTGAAGGTGTATTGCTTCAGCCAGGTATTCATCTAGACTAAAAACCGGAATTGACTGAGACTCAGAGCCTAAGGAACTTATTCTCAATAAAAACCCAAGGATGACCTCGCCCACTTGGCAATCATCATCCAGACCTAATATTTGACAAACCAAAGAAATAACTAATTGGACTTCACTCTTAAAAATATGTACAGGGTATGGCAAGAAAAATCCCTCTAACGATTGACCATCTTTTAGAACATTTGACAGGAACTGGAAACGGGTTTCAGTCTCACACTTCTTGTAAAATTCGGCAAGGATTGACTCATTTACTATCTCACAACTATCCGGGTAATTTTCAGGTAAACTGAGGTTCTCACGGATGACTGTAGCATTGAATTTACAAAGAATTCAGGATGTGGACTGACTGATGATAATTTTCTAAGACAGGGAATAGTTAACGGCACACCACTCTGCAAATTCTGGGAAATGGAGGGTTTGCTCAAGGGCGAAGTAATACAGAAAGGATTTGCATACATTCAATACGTCATTCCCCTGCGAATTGTAATACCACAATCTTTCCTTGCTAACAAACATGCTGCCAACAGATAGGAAGGGGTCACATACGCCCCTATCTCTGTCGATGAAATATTCCTCTCTGTCATCTATAACATGACTAGTCTGTAATTCCTCCTCTTTATCCATAATTCAGTCGATAAACAACAAACATACTGATGGATTATGAGAGCTTAGGCCTTACCTGTTATACGTGGTGGTATGCTTGAAAATGATAGTCGCAGGTTGGCGAACCCGCATGTCCTTTTCACCCGCCGGAGCCAGTCAACATAATACCCACCGGACAAGTCAACCTTCCTTTTATAAGGCCCCACTCCGGAGCGCTCCCTCGGCGGTTTACACGAAACCACTCTAGCCTCCGGAGTATATCACAATTCGACGCATGGACAGCGATTTATATTCCGCAACCACCTTCTACCTCTATATGCCGTACGTTTCCACACTCCGGATTCATTTGTAACCGTTGATCCACATGGCCTTTGCTTTTTAACCATCAGATTAAGCGCCACATAATTAAATTCCGCCCGGGGTCTCTGGTCATAACCTTCGTGCAAGTCTCCATTCCAGAGCCATCTCAATCCGTCGATGAAATCAACTCTTATTTCCCGCCGTCAGATTGAAAGACACGTACCCGATTCCACCAAGCGCTTGAGTCTTATCTACCATGCAAGTTTGGACTCTGGAATCATCCTCGGCCATTGATGTGATATACCTGTATTTACCCACCGTCAGATTAGATGACACGTATCTAATTTTACTGGGCTTCTCGAAATTATCCCCTGTGCAAATTTATGCTCCGAAATCCTCCATAGCCGTAGATGCGATCGACCATGATCTGTCAACCGTCAGATTGGGTGGCAAATATCAAATTCCGCTAGGCTCCATTGTTTTAACCATTGCGCATTTCCATAAAGCGGAACCAATACGTGCCGTAGATCTCTTCAAGCCAAATCAACAGCCGTTGATCTGTGTATGTTATTAAATGCCCAGATATAATTTATCTTCCATGCACCTTTGGAGAGCGGGGATATCATAGACCGTTGATCTTCAACTCTTCACTCCGCACCATTAGATCTTCATCGTTTTCGCTCGCCATGATACTCTTATACTATATATTTTAACCAAAGTTTGGCAAGTTACTTATTATTTCTCTTTCATCAAATTTTTTCCATCTCTATGCTAAATATATGTGTTAACAACTGGCTCCATCTGGGGATGATATCCTCCCTGTGAGGTATCAAAGAACTCGTAGACCAGGTGCCTTCTTCTGATTTTGCATAATAACTTGTATAAACTCATCTCTTGCTTTTCATAGATGTATCATTTTTATGTATTTTTAGAAAAGGAATGGTATGCCTCCTGAATCTTAGGGATTTCACTCCGAGCTTCAAAAACACTTGGCTTACCATTCATATCAACTTGTAAATAAAAATAAATATGTACAGTCTATGATACAAAATTTACCTTCTCCTTCAGGATAGGTAGTGTTTCAGATATCGTCCATTTACAGGGTTGCTTTCCAAAAGAACCCCATTTGTATATTCTAGCAGAAATGCATTTTTCCCTCTGTATCCAGCCACAACGTAAGGTCCTACCCACATAGGATCAAATTTTCCATGCTTGTCTTCATTTGGAGCATCCCACTTTAAAACCAGGTCATCAATTTGAAACTGCTCTTCTTTGATTCTTCTGTCAAAGGTATTTTTTATTTTCTCCTGATGTGACTGTACTTTGTCATAAGCCTTATTTCTTCGTTCTTCCAGCTCAATAATCTGGTTTATTCTGCGTTGTATGTGATTTGGTTCTTCTTGCTGGTCTTGGAAATATCTCATAACCGGTACCCCTAATGATGCTGGAAAAACCACTTCAGCCCCATATACCAGTTGGAACAGAGACATGCCAATTGCTCTTTTAGTGCTAATCCTGTCGGCCCATAGAGCATATTTTAGTTTGGTGTGCCAGGACCTCTTATTATCCTCTAACAGATTCTTGATGATCCTTACTAAACTCTTATTTGAAGATTCAGCTAACCCATTTCCTTGAGGATAATAGGCAGTTGAATGGTTGAGACTTATGTGATACGTATGACAAAAATTAATCATTTTCCTAGATTTGAAAGCAGCCGCATTATTTGTTACTATCCTTTTTGGGCACCCGAATCGAGCCAATATGTTCTCTTCAAGAAAATCCATGATCACATTTTCAGTGGCTCTCCTCGTAGGAATTGCTTCTATCCATTTAGTAAAATAATCTGTGGCTGTCAAAATCCATTTATGCTGACCTAAGGAGTTGGGGTTTATTTCACCAATAAAATCCAAACCCCACTGCTGGAAAGGAGCTTCAACTGTTATTGGGTTCAAAGGGAGAGGCAATACTTTTCTCTTACCGTCAAAAATTTGGCATTGATGACATTTGCTGATTTCTTTGTACACATCTGTAAATAATGTAGGCCAATAATAACCAGCTCTTAGTATTTTTTTTGCAGTCACCTTCCAAGAATGATGTCCTCCACAGTCTCCCTGATGAAACTCTTTGGTAATTTGCTGAGCCTCATCTTCCAAAAGACAATTCAGCAACACTCCTCCAGGGTCTTTCCAATAAAGATACCGATTTATGATACAGAATTTAGCAGATTTTAGCTTTACGGATCTCGCTCTTGATTTACTTAATCCTTTTGGTGCTTGCAAATTACGGAGGACATATACAATATCAGAATACCATGGAGATGCCTCAAAATCAACCATAACTTCTATCTCTGTATCCAACTGATCAGCTTGATGAGAAAGGAAATTAATTTGCAAAGCTTCACAATTGGAATTAGCCATCATTTTAGCTAATCCTTTCCCTTTAATCAATTTGGTAGGTTTTATCTCAATATCATACTCCAACAATGTAGCAATCCATTTTTCTCTTCTGCCTTCTGTATCTGGTTGAGTCAGGATTCCTTTTACTGCAGCAGATGGAACATGGGAATTATATGTGAATGTAAAATATATATTGTGAAATCCTTCAATGCTTTGATTAAAGCATAGGCTTGTTTCTCCATAATGTCATATTTCAATTCACCATCCCTCAACATCTTGCTGAAGAATGCTATGGGTTGTTCCATATTCTCATTATTTTTCTGCAGTAAAACAACTGCTATAGTATATTCTGAAGCATATGAAAATACTGAGAAATATTTAGTAAAATATGGACTTACTAACACAGGAGCCTCTGAAATTGCCTTCTTGATTTCCCAAAAGGACTGTCTAGCTTCAGCATTCCATTTTATTTCATGCCCCTTTTTCAACATATTGGTGATGTTCATTAGAATCTCAGCAAAAATGGGTACAAACCTCCTTAAAAAATTCACTTTCCCCAAGAAGGACTGTATTTCCTTTTTGCTTCTAGGTTCTCCTACCTTCAGAATTGCACTTACCCTCTCAGGATCAATCTTTATGCCATCTTTTGATATTATATGGCCCAACAACTTTCCTTCTTCTAGAGCAAAATTTGACTTCTTGGGATTCAACGATATACCAAATTTTTTGCATTTCATGAAAACTTTCTCCAGATGATGAAGATGTTCCCTGTCGGACCTGGAGTAGATTGTGATATCATCCATGCAGATCACTACAAAATTTCCAATCTCTCCTGCAAAAGCAATGTCCATAGCTCGCTAGAAAGTGGCTCCTGCATTCATCAAACCAAAAGGCATCTTTGCATACATAAAAGTGCCCCAAGGTGTAGTAAAAGCAGTCTTCTCCTGATCTTCTGGTAACAGCTTGATCTAATTATACTCGAAAAAACCATCTAGCATCAAAATTCTTTCAACTCCCACCACCTGCTGCAGTATCTGATCCATCTTGGGTAGAGGATAGTTATCTTTCATGGAAACTTTATTCAAATTACGGAAATCTAGGCAAAATCTTATCTCTCCGTTCTTTTTTCTGACAGGAACTAAGTTTGCAACCCATCTTGAAAACCTCAATGTTACAATGATTTTAGCGTCAAACAGTTTTTTTATTTCTTTCTCAATGATGGGCAGCAGCTTAGGATTTATTCTTCTGAGCTTCTATTTAAAAGGTCTCTCCCCATGCTTTATAGGAATGGTATGCTGTATGATGGAGGTATCATACTCTTTGAGATCCTCATAGCTCCATGCAAAGACATCAGTATATTTCTTCATTAATTTTACATACTCCTCCTTTTCTTTTTCAGGTAATTTCTTGGACAACTTCACAATCTTAGGATTTTCTTTGGTACCAATATTCTGGTCTTCAATAGCGTCGTCAATGGGCTTCACTTTTGGATTTTTAGCCACATCATTTTGATCAAAAATCTTTTCTAAAGGGATTAACCCTCTTGGTATGAAATTATTTTTCAACTGGATGATATCCTTACCTCCTAAGGTCCCTTTCAATTTTTCAGTACTCTTCTCTTCTTCTTCAAGCTTTTTATCCTCTTGAGTGCTCTCATCATTGCCATTCTCAGTGTCAATAGGAGCATTCACAAATTCTTCTGAGAGTTCCAGGAATCTTCAGATCTACATATCGTCTTCAAACACTTGCCAATATTTTGAGTTGTCAGGAATAGATGGTCTATTCACAATTTCCACCTGGTATTCCTTCTGACCAGTAACAGGTGTTTCAAATTTTCCAGTGGCGACAGCTAAAGAATCAGCTACCTAATTTTCATGTCTAGGAATCACCTGAATTGTATGCTCTGCAAAGAAATTACCAAGCATATCCCACACTTCATTTCTGTAAGCCCTCATTCGAGGATGCCTGGTTTGATAACTTTCATTGATTTGGTTTATTACCAACTCAGAATCTCCTAAGATCCTTATCCTTCGAGCTCCTAAATCTTTCAAAGTGTGCAAACCCAGTAATAGAGCTTCATATTCTTCCACATTATTTGTACATTCAAATGTCAACTTGTATGATAGGGCTTTGAATTCACCTTGAATAGGAGAGATTATGTATACTCCTGCTCCAGCACCTACTTTCGCAGCAGATCCATCAAAGTACATAACCCACTGTCCTTCTCTTTTTTGCTTCGCTTCCAAGGTATCTCGTTCTATCACTTCCTTTTCCCTATTTTCTTCAGACTTTTTCTGCAAAGCATCTTCTACATCATGTGGAACAGCATCATTGAAGAAAATGGAGGACCCCAAATCGGTATCAACAGCCTAAATGTGATGAATTTTAGGTTTATCTTGACTGCTTACCACATATGGAGTTTTCTTTTCACTATATAGTCTTTTGTTCCCATCTTGAACAGGAATCGTGGCATACGACATATCCATCTACAAACTACCTTTCAATTTGGAATTCCAGGATCTTGACAGCAATACCCCGAACTTTGGTGGGATATCTACCACTACCACATCCATGACTATAGTTTTAGAAGGAAATTTGTTTAGGGTTACCACCATGTCTTTGATTAATCCAAGGCATTTCACTCTTTTAGAATCAAAAGAATACAAATCTTTATAAGGCCTTGTCACCTCCAATCCCAAACTTTCTACCACGCCTTTGGGCATTAGATTGTGTGATGCCCCAGAGTCCAACATAGCATTATGGACCACTTTGTCATGCACATTTAGGCTTAAATAGAAAGGAGGAACTTCTTCACCTTCCATATTTTCAACTTTTGGTCCAAATGAAATAGCTGGATTGTCATCATTCAGTTCTAAAATGTCGGATTCCCATTCTCCTTGATTTTTGACCATTTTTGTGATGGTATCCCTGTATTCAATATTTCTCAACAATTCATTAAACGAAACAGAAACTTTTAGCTTTGAAAGCTCATTCTGTAAATTAAAACCAGCACCAATCTTTTCCACATCAACCGGAGTCGCCTTCTTTATTATTTTATCCCTTTGTACATCATTTTCAACTTCTTTACTTACAAAAGGCTCTTTTTGTAATTCTTTTCCTTTCTCTACATTCAAAGAACTAGAGGAAGGCTGATTTGGATTTGCCTTCCCTTTATTTATGGGAACATCCCTGTTCCTCAATCTGATTTTCCTCTGCACATCATCCATAGCATGCAAATATCCTCTTTGATACAGCTCATTCTCTTTTTCAATTTCTTCATTTCCACCCTCCTGTTCAAAAATGTTATGCTCTTCTTCAGTAAGATATATCTCTGAATCCTATGCTCCAAACATATGAATCTCATTTTCTGGGGGATCTTCTTCATCAGCAACATAATTTTCAGGGAAAAGTGGGCGAATGGGTTGTTCTTCTTGGTTTCTTGGATTTCTCTGGTCTCTCTGTCTATTTTGGGGAGGAACAAGGGGATTTGGTCTTCTGAAATTTGCATTCCTGATTTGGGGATCCCCTTGCTCTCTGTTGAAAGGCCTAGTATCCATAGTTAATTTATCCATCAACTTTTCCATGGTTTTCAACATCATTTCAAATTTAGCATCAGCAAAAGAGGATGAAGTAGAAGGCAAATTCTCTTCTTTTCTCCTCCTATCCAAATCCCTATGCTTCATTTTTCCACTCGCCATCATGTTAGCTTCCACTTCTAGGGCATCAGTAAACATGGCAGCAAGAGTTGCCGATTTCCTCTTCCGCAATGAGAATGCAAAATCATTATCAAAAGCCCCAGCATAATGTAGTTTGGCAGCTGGAGGAGAAGGTTTTATATCTTCTGGAATAGAGTTGTAAGCCCTCATGAATCTGCTGGAAAATTCATGAACAGATTCGAAACCCCCTTTTTTGAGACCCTTATATTGAGATAAAAGCTGCAAAGGATTCTGTTTATCATCCCACCTGTCTAGGAAAGCATTTTGGAAGGCCTGGAAATTTACTATAGACCCATTTGGTATGTCTTTAAACCACTTCTTTGCCTCTCCTAACAAGCTTTGGGCAAATAACCGCATTTTGACATCAGGATAATCAACTTCTTCCAAGTCAATAAAATCTTCAAACTTGGTAACATGCTGTTTCGCGGTTATATCACCCTCTCCATCAAATAAAGAAATTGTCTAAGAATAATTTTGAGGGAGATCATGTAATACAGCAGGGAGGCGCAAGGGATCAAATCTAGTTGCCATTGGTCTAGGTGGATTCGTAGGGTTTGAAGAGGTTTGAGTATTCTGAGAGGTAGATGTTTCAGCCTTAGTGGTTTGTTGCAAATCTCTCCAAAGAGAATCTAATAGGTAAGACTCTAATCTACGGGGATTAAACTCAGTATCTTTAAGGTCAGACTCAGACTTGGTTCTCAATAGATTTTTTCCAACGTTAACTTCCCATTTTGGATCAAAATGAGAATCTTGAGATGATGATGCACCCAACAAAGGAAAATCTATCTTTTCTTTATTTTTCTTCTTAAATAACTTTTCTGGGTCTTCAAAACTTTTCAAAATTTCGGTATTAGAGTTACCTCGCATATGTCTTCTCGAAGCCAGAATGACTCCTTAAGCTCTGAACAAGTTTCACAGTGGAGTCGCCAGGGCAAATATACAACCTTCTTCTTGATAAAATTCTTGTTTGCGCACAGAAATATTTCTTCAATTTTGTCGTTCTCCCAGGGCAGATATGCTCATTCGTTCCCCAGCAACGGCGCCAGTTTGTTATCACTCAGAATGTACCCAGGTTGTAAAAAGGTAAACTCTAAGGTAACAGCAAAAACCACTTTAGAAAGAAACTGGTATTTTCTTCCAGAGAGGGATCTCTCAATGAAAATTTAACAGGACCAGATATAAAACAACATTTAAAGATTTGTATGTATGGCTGAAACAATCACATAACCATTGGGCATGGAGTCACATACATATAAAGATATCACAAAGACATATACACGAGTTTCATCAAAGGCAAGATAATCACATCATCACAGTCGTTCAATTTAATCCAGGTGAGATAGAAGAGATGAGGAAACAGTCCATTAACACAGAGCATCAAAGATGAATTCTATGTCAACTTTAGCAGAAAATGCATAAAATATCTGAAATGATGACTAGAGCATAAACATATGAATTCCAAAGCAAAAATCCTTGGGGTTAAGAAAGCAGGTAACTTGTAAGGATGTCCTGTAAATCCATATATCCTTAACATAGTGGAGTCTTTATGAAGGAACCAATCTCCAATTCGGTCCTCGGGTGAGGACTGCATCAAACACTTCATCTCGTCCAAAACACGAGGCAATTCTTCGTCAAATAACATTTTATACACTTCTGACATAATCGAATTGGCATATTCGAACATGTTGATTTGCTTTGGCAAATCAGAAGAACAGACAGTATTTAAAAACTAGAGTTCAGTGACATTGGAGCATAACAGCATATTGAACAAGTAGGTCTGAAATCTAAAAAACCGAACCTTTGGAAACTCGCTTAGCTGAAGGTGGATTGCTTCAGCCAGGTATTCATCTAGACTAAAAACTGGAATTGACTGAGACTCAGATCCTAAGGAACTTATTCTCAATAAAAACCCAAGGATGACCTCGCCCACTCGGCAATCATCATCCAGACCTAATATTTGACAAACCAAAGAAATAATTAATTGGACTTCACTCTTAAAAATATGTACAGGGTATGGCAAGAAAAATCCATCCAACGATTGACCATATTTTAGAACATTTGACAGGAACTGGTAATGGGTTTCAGTCTCACACTTCTTGTAAAATTCAGCAAGGATTGACTCATTTACTATCTCATGACTATTTGGGTAATTTTCAGGTAAACTGAGGTTCTCACGGATGACTGTAGCATTGAATTTACAAAGAATTCGGGATGTGGACTGACTGACGATAATTCTCTGAGACGGGGAATAGTTAATGGCACACCACTCTGCAAATTCCGAGAAATGGAGGGTTTGCTCGAGGGCGAAGTAATACAGAAATGATTTGCATACATTCAATACGTCATTCCCCTGCGAATTGTAATACCACAATATTTCCTTGCTAATAGACATGCTTCCAACAGATAGGAAGGGGTCACATACGCCCCTATCTCTGTCGACAAAATATTCCTCTCTGTCATCTATAACATGACTAGTCTGTAATTCCTCCTCTTTATCCATAATTCAGTCGATAAACAACAAACAGACCGATAGATTACGAGAGCTTAGGCCTTACCTATTATACGTGGTGGTATGCTTGAAAATGATAGTCGCAGGTTGGCAAACCCACATGTCCTTTTCACCTGCTGGAGCCAATCAACATAATACCCACCAGACAAGTCAACCTTCCTTTTATAAGGCCCCACTCCAGAGCGCTCCCTCGGCGGTTTACACGAAACCACTCTAGCCTCCGGAGTATATCACAATTCGACGGGTGGACAACGGTTTATATTCCGCAACCACCTTCTGCCTCTATATGCCATGCATTTCCACACTCTGGATTCATTTGTAACCATTGATCCACATCGCCTTTGATTTTTAACTGTCAGATTAAGCGCCACATAATTAAATTCTGCCTGGGGTCTCTGGTCATAACCTTCGTGCAAGTATCCATTCCGGAGCCATCTCCAGCCGTCGATGAAATCAACTCTTATTTCCCACCGTCAAATTGAAAGACACGTACCCGATTCTGCCAAGCGCTTGAATCTTATCTACCATGCAATTCTAGGCTCTAGAATCATCCTCGGCCATTGATGTGATATACCTGTATTTACCCATCGTCGGATTAGATGACATGTATCTAATTCCGCTGGGCTTCCCGAAATTATCCCCCGTGCAACTTTATGCCCTAGAATCCTCCATAGCTGTAGATGCGATCGACCATGATCTGTCAACTGTCATATTGGGTGGCAAATATCAAATTTTGCTAGGCTCCATTGTTTTAACCATTGTGCATTTCCATAAAGCGGAACCAATACGGGCCGTGGATCTCTTCAAGCCAAATCAACAGTCATTGATCTGTGTATGTTATTAAATGCCCGGATATAATTTATCTTTCGTGCACATTTGGAGAGCGGGGATATCGTAGACCGTTGATCTTGAACTCTTCACTCCGCACCATTAGATCTTCATCATTTTCGCTTTCCATGATACTCTTATACTATATCTTTTAACCAAAGTTTGGCAAGTTACTTATTATTTCTCTTTCATCAAAGTTTTTCCATCTCTGTGCTAAATATATGTGTTAACAGCACCCTCACTGATCCTGAAGCGAAATGGTATATAGAGTTTCCTGGGGGCACATATCGAACGTTCAATGATATATCCTTGACCTTTTTGAGCCACTTTCAACTAACAATATGTTACAATGCTGGTATCAAACTCTTGTTGACATTTCGGAAAGACAAAGCCACACATATTTTCGATCACATTTAGGAGTAACGTAGATGGAAGAGGTTGATTAAGGCCAACATTCCACCTGATTTTTTATTGGAATGGTTTATTAAGTATTTATTTCCTTATATCGTGAAGGATGTTTCGACATTTGGAGTTATGAATGAGGAACATATTATTTTCTGAGCTCAGTTGTTGGACTTGATTTACGCTCAGTTTGGGCACTTAAATGAGATTATCCCTAATTCACCGTGGTCTAATTTCAATCCTAAGTTTAAACCGGGACCACATGCCAATGGAATTGTTGGTTCTGCGAGTACAAAAGTCGTCGACTAGGTTACAAATCAAATGTGAAATTTCTTTGTTAACCAGTCCGTGACCGAACAAGCTGTGGCTTCGTATAAACCCACTAAAACAACAGATGTGCTTTCAGTACACTCGTCGGACTAGAAGGGTAACCATAAGCCCAGACGGAATAAGAAAAAGGGGCTTCCATCTTGTAGGTAGGAGTTTGCTTTCACTTTTACCCCATAGGTTAGTGCGTCATTTTATTTCTAGGTAGTGATGCTTGTTGTATTTATGGCTACTTTGTTGTAGACTCACCTTGTTGTAACCCACTATTGTAGTTATATTTTAGAGATTGTTGTTGTCCTGTGAGCCACCATTTGTATGCTCTTCTTCTGTACAGTTGGTTGTAGTTTGGTTTTTGAGCCTGTAGTTTATACTCTTGAGTTTCCATTCAGTACAAAAAATTCCATCACGTCATCATTTCCCCTCCATGCTACTCGCATAGACATAGGGGGAATACCCTTCAGTTAGGTTCATTGAACAGTCATCATCGGATCTATATTCTACATCATTCACCACTTTCATATCCATACACAACATCTGAGTCTGATTTGTATTCCTACCAATACGAACCCACCTTATTCACTGCTCCATCTAGCCCCATGACTAGTGTACCTCCTAACCTCTTTCAGGGGGGACGGTTGATAATGCACTTGTGTTGGTCCCACCCATCATTTTGAGTATACCCTCTATTGACCTATAGGTCCTTGTCCTAGTGTACCCTTTGCATGGGGTCTTCACTTATAGAAACCATGCCATAGTACATTCGTTCGTGGCATATGAAACAATACCCCTATTTTCATAAAATATTGGAAAAGACCTCTCAAAATCGTTTTTCTTTACCCCCTCCCAATATGCCTTCCCAATTTAAAAAATCCCTATTTTCACTATATATTGCATGTATCCATTTTTTCATTTACATTTTTAACACCCCTTTATATTTCTACCTGGTATATTGACATGATACCCCACATGAAATCTACAATGCACCTTAATTATTTCAATGTATATTTTGGATGCACGTTACTTCACCCACAATGATCAACATTAGAGAGATCACATTCCTTTCCTAAATTAATACTAGTTTGTCACTCTTCCTTTGGCCTCTTTCTTCTCAACAATGGACATTCACATCAAGGTTCTACATGATGTCCAAAAATGGCTAAGCACTCACTAGTTGACACTACTTGACTATTTTTCAAAAGAAAGAGCAAAAACACCAAACGCTTGATAAAACTCAAAGTATATTATATGATATAGTTAAGGAATTTTGAAATTATTATTTATTACTGGTTAATTATTAAATTTTGCTTAAAAAATTATTTAATTTTTTTAATATGTTAAATAAAATCATTTTGAATATATTCAATAAAATTTTGACACTTTTATCCAACGAATATTCAGATATTGGATCATTATACTTTGCATTTAGGGTAATGCTATAATTAAAAAAAACTTAAACTTGTGACTTTATTTTATTTTAAGCATTATAGATTTATTTCAGACGTAATGTCTAGAACTTAAATTGAATATTAAAATTCTTTTAGGTGGGGCTATCATTCCAAGCTTAGTATAACAAATATGGTCAAGGAATAAACACCATTCTATAAAATAAAAATAAATAACTTGTTTCAGGATAGTTGCACATATATAACTGTATGATATAATGATTATCATGATAGATAATCACTTCAAATAAAGATTGAAAGCTTGAAATGGTCCATTTTTTTCTAAATAAGTACATTGATACAAAAATGGGCTGAAACAAATTGATGTTGAGCCCTATTCCTTTTATGCATTAATATTATCTACTCGTATTATCTGCAGAAGCAACTTTTCATTGATAATACCTCGAGGAAACTAATTGCATTATAATTACAAGAAACCTGACTAGAGGTCCCAAGAAGCGGTGTAAACATGGGTACCTAATAAGCGAGTTACATCTCAGACAGTCTTTTGTTTCTTGTCTCTTGCAACAGGAGTTTGGGCTTGTTTTGCATTGTCTAATCACATTTCTTATATAGTAACATTATTACCTTGTACATCTTCCCTGTATAATTATGTACTGTCAAAATGAGCTCTATATAAAATGTTTTTGGCTGAAATCACACAGGAATCAAGCTCGTGTATCTCAAAACTAAGTTTCATGCAAAGTGTTATCACTTAGATAAGCATATCAAGCTCTTCTCCAATTTTTTGTTTTCCAGCATTAATTGATGGACAGTGTATATTGCTAGCAGTTATGAGTGGCTTCTCTAACATGGAAGTACCTTTGAAGAACATTATTTGGGAACCCTTCCTGAGTTTGAGTAACTAGAAAATAAATGTTTGCATTAGAATTTTAATGAAAACATTGTGGACATAATCACAGATTAGAAAAAGGGATTGAAATGGGAAACCTTGTCTCTAGCTATTTTTGTGAAGACTATTTTGTCAATCCACAAGGAAGTAGTATCCTCAGCAGCAGGAAGCACCAGGTGATATATTCTCAAAGAAACAAGGAGCTCCTCAATACATAAATAAAGTGACTATAAATATCCTTGAAAACTCATATTAACATCAACAATCATGCCATCTAGGAGCAGATGAACTTCAAAAGACTACAAAAGAAACATGCAAGAAAATACAAATATTATAGATTCCTATAAATGCATATCTTGAATCCTTCATTACTCTTTACAAGAATAGCTTCAGATATTTTTTATATCCACCAAAGATGAGGAAACAACTGAATAAACTTTAATCCAATAAAATAAGAATTAGGAAGCCCATCACCATTCCTTTGATTTTCCACTGGTTCAAATCTCGCCTATCCTTGAAAATTTTCCCTTGTAACAACCAGAGGCAATTCTGCAATTGTTCGTCCAAAGACTTGGGAAACAACAGATGAAACAACTTCTGAGCTGTCCAAATAATTCAGATTTATAAGAATATAAAGGTAAAAAAGGTTTCCAATGTACATGCAAAATAGCTATAGTTATGCATCAACAAAAATTAAATGGAAAATTTTGGATAAATCATCTAACAAAAATCAGTCTTGGTTCTTACTTTACAGTCAATAGTGCTGAATACATTCGAGTAAAATCTTGTTTTTCTCATACTTTGACTGCATTATGATACATAACATTACAATCAGAAGACATTTGAAGTCATCAAATTTCAAGAATCAACTTCTCAATTCAGAAACACCTCCAAAGTTGCAAAAGGAACTGAAATCTACATGTTTAGAATCAAGGGGATCAAATCTTGACCTATGCAAGGATCCTTTATAGGTGCAAAGAGTTCCTCCATTCATATAACACATGTTTAGTAAAAAAAATTTTTATGAGAGTAATTATTTAAAACACAAAACATATAAAGTTGGAGAAATGTACATGGAATATTGAAGTTGATTCCGAAAATAATGCTTTTGTAACAGGATCTCTTGTTTCCCCATGTAGAATTTTCCATTTTATTTCACCTTCATTTGTTTCTTGCTCACCATTATTGACCTTCTTCCTGATTATTTCACATAAATAAGGTGGCAAGTTTTCTGGTCCACTATATATCCAATTTTTTAGTGCATTGTGTATCTCACTACAATCATCAGAACATAACCATAATCCATGTGGCACCTCCTATATCATGTCAAGTGTTTTCATCACACCTCTAGATATTAATATGAAAAATACAATATCAACGAAGAGTAAATCCAACAATGAAGGATGAATTTAGCATACATTTATGGTACAACGATAATCAGACAATAGATACAAATATGGATTACAAAATAATGTGCTCAAACAATGTTAATCTACCTAGATAGAATTGTACTCAAGCAATCTCACCTTTAATTCAATCCTTTAATGTTAACCTAAACAACCAACGTGAAACTCCTCGTTGCACTATACATACAATACATGTAGTTAAATTTTTACAATAAAAACGAACAGAATCATTCTGTGGAAAAAACATTATATAATGGTCTATGCAAATTATGATAAATACTTCTCATACTTGATCACAGAAAATGACAGTCTCATCATTAAATCCAAGTTTGTCCGGAGTGAATAATTTGCACCTGGATAAACATTATACACATTACGGAAATTTATGCACCTTAAAGATCCTAAAACATAGAAGAATGTGCGAATTTAAAATAAAACTTATGTAATTCCAGATCTAGTAACTATTACAGTAGAATTTGGTATAATTCAAATATAAAATCACTTACTCACAATGAATACATCCCCCATTGATTTCCACTATTGTTTTGACCTCTCGTTCACAAAGTCTAGAAGGCCTTCCCATTGTTCCAACCATTTGAACCTTCATGCCCATTTCCCTATATCTACCTAAATCATTTCTTTCTGTTGAGGAATCAACCTGACAAGAGGAGGAATCAACTCGACAATAGGGGTAGTACCAATTGCCATCATCAAGAATGCAAGGGACACCTAAGCATTTTTCTATGACATTCACAAAAAGTTAATGTATATATTTCATTTGGAGATATATTGGGAAATAGTTTCTAATATATAAAATACTGCTTACACAAACAAATATGCTTTGAAAAATCATATGTTACAACTAGGGTGTTATACTTTTATTTATCTGGCCAGATATGATTAGACAAAGTGCTTTAGTATTTATATAAAAGCCATAGTCAAGTACCAATGTTGTTAATCTCTGGTATTATATAGGGTTTTGTTGAATTGTAACAGGATGGCACAAAGAAATTCTTTGAATGACAGTGGCCCAAGATGTCAACCAAGAGGAAAAAGGAATCTGAATGAAGATTTGAGCATAGAGTGTTATATGATGTTCTAGGAATGGAAGACGCCCATTCTTTTCTTGCTAGGTCCTGGAAATTCAAAATGAAATCTACAAAGAATTGGAAAACCAATACTTTTAGCAGTTGATGTACAGAAACAGACACCTCTTAAACCCTAAGGGATGAAACTAAAGAAGTCATGTTCCATGCTAGTTGTTATCTGCTTCAGCGAGAAATGGATTGAGGATAGTTTAAGTACAATAGTCTATGAAATAGTCTAAATAGATAAAGATAATAGTATAATAAATATAAAAATTTGGGGCCCAAGATGTAAACAAAGAGGAAAAAGGAATCTGAATGAAGATTTGAGGATAGTGTTATATGATGTTCTGGGAATGGAAGGTGCCCATTCTTTTCTTGCTAGGTCCTGGCCATTCAAAACAAAATCTACGAAGAATTGGAAAGCCAATAATTTTAGCAGTGGATGTACAGAAACATACACCTCTTAAACCCGAAGGGATGAAAGCTAAGTTGCCAGGAAACTTGGGTATGGGTACAGGGATGGGGATGCCACCTTTTGAAAAAGGGTACTTGGGTACGTCATGGGTACTCTCTCTCTCTCTCTATATATATATATATATATGTCATAGTCACAACATACATTCATGTAGATTTCTTCATAAATTATGAATCATGATTCATAATTATAAATTCAATGATTATTTGAACAATAAACATTCAGATTGAAAATTTGAAACATCAAATTTGATAAATTATAGACTCGGTAGATATCAATTGGAAGACTGGAAGTTACATAAAATTTGATAAATCATTGTACCATACAACTGTAACATCCAATCAAACTCAGACATGAAGGTATACTTGAAATCTTATTTTAAACAACTATTTGTAACTACTACCGTTACAACTAATAAAAAATTGCAAACTGCCAAATATATTCCTGCATTGTTGTGAGTGTATTTCTCAGTATTAAATACATATGAATATTTTTTATGGGAACATTTGGTAGTCAAATTATGTTCGATGAGTGTTGAACACAAAACCATAAAAACATTCATTGTAAATCAATGTAAAATCAATCTACCATATTTAGACAATATTCAGTGGAATTTGAACAGTGTTGCAGAGTGTTTGACATAAGTCCTGAACCAGACTCTAGATCTAATTAGCAAAAAATTAGTTCAGATTTGGTGGGGGGCCATTACATTTTCCCCAATCGATTTCATTTTACTGAGCCGACCGTAACATGGGTGTACCAAAACATGGGGTGTGAAGTACCCAAACACGGTGTACGACATACCATTTCACCTATAAGTACCCTTTTTTTATAACATATTCTTGGGTACGTGGACCAAGTATGGGGTATGGCAGGAGACGTACCCTATGAGTAACCAAGTACCTAGTACATGTACCCTACCCTTAGGTACAGGTACCCTGGCTACAAGAAGTCATGTTCCACGCTAGTTGTTATGTGCTTCAACAGGAAATGGAATGAACAGGTAGTAGATATTGAGGAGAGTTGAAGTACAACAATCCATGGAGTATTTTAAATAGATAAAGATAATAGTATAATACATTTGAAAAATTAGAGCAATATCATTTCATCACAACTGCCTGCGAAAACCATGTAGTGCATACAATTTAATAAAACACATGCTGTAGATTGCATAATTGCAAGCTTGCTACATCATTCAATCATCACTTTACTAAATTTCCATTTTGTTCTTCAATCTTTCTCTTAACTCATCACTTGATATGCTATTATAGATAAAACTCAAATCCCCAAGATGTGTATGTCAAACTTGAATCATATATGTTAGTATTTCAAAATAATAATGGATTCACTTCATTTAGGTGTAGTTTCATTCACATTTTGTATAAAAAAGCATTATTTCCAAGTAACCTAACTAGACTATAGTAAACAAATTGTAAACCATGATGATTGGCAACAATTTGAAATGTCAAGCCCTCTTTTCAAAAAATAAAAGCAGAGAAGATAAGAGATCAATTTCAGATTAAGAGGATCACCTGTGTGAAAGGATTTGGGACATTCATCACAAAGGAGAAGCTCACCCCCATCCCTACACTGGTAATAATTGTCATATTTTTCACTTGGATCAGTAAGCTTAATCCTACTAGGCCTTTTTTGGTTGGATAGTAAGTATGCAACCTCATGTAGTGATCACCCTTTCAAAAGAAAGGTACTTTGATAAATGTTCAACAATGAGAAATGCAACAATAAGTTAAACATTGCTGGTCTATATATTTTCTTGAGTCTTGACTAAGATAAAAGGGACAACAATCATAACAACTTGACAAAGACACATATGGGCTTGTCTCTGTCCCCATCCAGCATGTACTTCAAACTCTGAACAGGACGCCTAATCAACATAAAGAAACATAAATAGTAAAAGTAAAAATACTAAGCAAGTGACCCTCTGAAAGGGCATAAAAATGATATAAAAATGCAACAATATCTTTGGTTACACTGTAGTTAAAATAGCAGTCATACTTACCACTTTTTGATAACAATGAAAAAATATGGCCATGTGTTGCTTTTGTCCCTCACAAAATTTCTAAAACAGATCGCAATACAATATAGTCAATAAGAATTTCAATACTTGCCCAATGCCAAAAGACTAGTGGCTTGAAACTTCGATTAAATAGCACTACTAACCTGTCCTTTATGATAGTAATCCAAGGGAGTCCCATCTTCTAAACTAGGAGGCATAAAAAAAAATTTGTGTTGCACCTTCGTCTCCATGAAAAAGGAAAAAAAAACTAAAACATTAGCTCTTATTCTCAGAAATTCCTGCATTGCACTTAACAAATATAAAAATTAAACGACTGATGCATAGATGCTTTTGTCTTGGTACCACACAGAACGCTATTCATTTCCTAAAATATGAGAGTTCAAATTTATTTGACCATAAAAATGATGACACTAAGAAAAGAGGAAAGGAAAAACTAAAAATATAAAAATGTGATATGATTTTCTAAGTCATACCTAAGTGGTTTCTCGGGTGCTTTTGAGCCCGAAACCCTAGGAGGCCTGCTATTAGAAGTTAGTCATTCTGAAAATATACTACAAGTACATTTGACAAAGAAATGAAAATTTAGATTAAATGACATACCTTCCCCTTCCTCGCTTTACAAGATTAAACCCACCAATAGGTTCTCCGCATTTATAACTTGTAAGAACACTGATAACATAAATACCAAGGAAGTTAAAACATCTTTAGTCCCTTTACATATTTTCTTATCCATTGTAAATTTCTAGATACACTTTAAGTCAACTATGACAGTCCCTTTCATGTTGAAAGTCAACATGGCATCATGAGTAAAGGCCTAAATTTATTTTAGCACTATTGTTCTATCACAACATGTCATATATAGTAAAATAGATTGAAATACTCCTGAGCTTTTTATAGTGGCCTAAATGCAGGATGAATTACCTAGCATTTGTAATGGATTCTACTTTAGAATTAATGACATACCTTTCCCTTTCTCGCTTTAAAAGATTAAAGTTTAAACCCACCAGCAGGTTCTCGGCAATTAGAACTTGCAAGAACACTTATAACATAAATATCAAGGAAGTTATAACATCTTTCATTACTTTACATATTTTTTTATTCATTGTAAAGTTTATAGCTACACTTTACTTCAACTATGACAATCCCATTCATGTTGGAATTCAACATGACATCATGATTAAAGGACTAAATTTCCTTTAGCACTATTTCTCTATCATAACATATCATATATAGTTAAAATAGATTGAACTACTTCTGATCTTTTTAGTGTGGCCTAAATGCAGGATGAATTACCTAGCATCTATAATGGATTCTGCTTTGGGATTTTCCTATACAGATCGATCTGACTCACATTTTGAACATGTCTAACAAGACCTCACTCCTCTTGATAGACTAATATGTTCTATTCAGAGATAAGAAGAAAAAGTCAAAACTGGGAAAATTTTATAGATAATATGCATAAAACAATACCATATTTGAATTACTGGGGAAAATAAGTCATTGCACAAACTAACATTACTTGAAATGTTCTTGAAGATCGCTACCTCCACATTTTTTCACTCATTTATATTTTTGTTTAATGTGCTCTATATAGCTTCCATAACAACATCTTGGATCTTGTGTGTAGTAGACCTACAAATGTCCACCAGATCATGAAGATATGTGCCATTTTCAAAGAATATGAATCGCTAGGTCTCTTTGCTCCATTTCTAGCATGCTTTTCAAAATGGGAAATGGTGAATTACTAATAAAAACAACAACATGGTTATGAAAATATTAGAAATGGCACAATTCATCTGAATATTAGAAATTCCTCTGCCTATGGTGCTACAAAACCCCTTACCAAACCAAGGAATGGTTGTAACCCAACCCTTGGAACCCATTGATCCTGGTGTCCATCACAAAATGATGTAATCATCTGATGTCAACCTACAAACTTGAAGAAAACAGTATGGATCCACCACAAAAACAATTAACCCTTTCGCGACATCTACCTCCACCGCTCCAGATATGTCTTTCCATCTGTCAATACCCCCCATGGACGAGGCTGCAAAAGTCTCATGGTTCCCTTTGCTTTGCATCATGAACAATGCCACTCCCAGAGACGCACTCAACTATAGTATAGTCAATGACTTGGCCTAGTCTCCCTCGACCATGTATGCTCTGGAAGTTCTCAAAACTTGTCCTTCTCAACGCAGGGCATTTTTATCCATGTTAGGTGTCATCGATCCCTATAAATCTAGGTTGATCACCTTCGACTTGGATCAAGGAGAACCCCATATGCCATCATCCATTTCCTTCCAAGTTTCGGTCACGATTTAGAATTTGGTCATTCATCGATGCATCATTGATGAGAGACTAGAATCCACCTATGTTATTTCAACCTTTGTTTGGAAGAAAATTTGATCCCCAACCCTTCGACCTTTCACCACTACCCTTCGCACCTATGATGGTTGAGCTGCTCAACCAAAAGGCATTCTCACGAATGTCCCCATCGAGTTAGCTGGAAAAACAATGTTGGTTGACATTAAGGTTGTCGACGCCCAACTTGATTACAACCTCCTCCTAGGACGCAATTATATCTATGCAATGTGAGTTGTTGCCTCTACTGTCTTTCGAATCTTGATGTTCTCCAATGACAGGAAGATCATTACCATCAACCAACTAACTTATTATGAAATCAAGGGACTGGCCCCACCAAAACACGTACTCTCTATTGTCGACACTACCATCGAAAGTGTTTCAATACCTTCCCTTTCTATTTTTGGCCCAGGATTATTTGCAATGGTCCATTGATGGAAACCATTTTATCCTTACCACCTCTTCCTTCACCGACCGACATATTATATTTGTACACTATCACATCTGGTAACATTCCAACCTCATCGCAACCTTAGTCGCAACCTAAACCAAAGTCCTTGGGGACTTATTGGGGTTCATTCCTGTAGACACAATCCCCTTCCCTTTTCCACCATATGGTATTGTGATCAACCTCGTCATGGCTACTCTTAAACTTTTGAGTTTCACTTTAGGTATTCCTGTGTGGCACTTTGATCCCCCCACCCTTCCCCCAACTCCATAATTTGTGTTGAATCCCTTCCAACCTATTGAGACAATGTCACACCCTCCTCCCAGTACACCAATGA
Source organism: Pseudotsuga menziesii (assembly GCA_001517045.1). NCBI lineage: Eukaryota > Viridiplantae > Streptophyta > Pinopsida > Pinales > Pinaceae > Pseudotsuga > Pseudotsuga menziesii. The sequence continues at coordinate 179,867 of LPNX010849218.1, forward strand.
TTTCTCCTATCTCCACTCTTGGCCCCCCTCCTCCAAAGAAGACTAGGGGAAAGACACCCAAAGAAACAACAGAACCACGTCCTCATTTTATGTGTGTGTGTTATGTGATGTCCAAGGCCATGTGACACAAAAATTTCTTGATTTTTCTATCCTTCTCACCCACATGTGCACTGTAGTCAAGAATGATGATGCCCTAGTGGTCAATTTACTGGACCTACATGTGGTTAAGAACAAATTGCTCCCAACCAACCATCCATGTGTAGTTTGTGGCTTATATGATCATTATTCTCAACATTTCCAAAACTTTCCTGAGTACCAGTCACTCCTCAGCGACCTCTGCAAACATTCCCATGAGTCCAACATTACTATTCTTGTGGAGATCCACCCTCTGGCCTCTTCCTCGGACACCACCAACACTATTTACATGATCTCTATCTCCACTAGTCCTTCCTCCTCTTCAATCGTGAAGAAACCCCTGATCTATCCTAACACCACTCTTGTGATGACGGAGAGATACTTAAAACTTCCACCAGTTTTACCCCATTTCACTTAGTCCATGGTGTGCAATCGGTTCTTCCCATTGAATTGCAGATTCCATCGCTATGCCTTACCGTCGAAATTCTACTAGATACTTCACCACTAGGACAATGCCTACTTATGCTTGAACAGACCATTGAGGACCGTCGTGCTTCTCTCCAGATGATCAAAGCAACTAAGGCCCGATCGAAGTCCCATTATGACTCCCATGTCCACCCACACACCTTTAGCGAGGGGGGTCTCATCCTTGTCTATGACCAAGCACATGATCAGAATGAAAAAGGGGAGTTTGAATCCATGTGATATGAACCATATGTCATCCATCGATTTCTTGGAAAGGGGGCATATATCCTTGCTGACAGTGAAGGTTTTCTCTTGAATAATCCTCGCAACGAGCTCTACCTCAAGAGTTTCTATGCTTAAATTCATTCACCATGCATACCCATGTATCATAGCTTTTCTTTCTTATTTTACATCATTTTTACCATGATTCGGTGACCCCCTTCAATAGTTTCTCCATGTCTAGCCACAATGATTCCATTATAGCACTCCGTTGCCTCCTCTTCTTGTGAGCAGGTGGATCTAACCCATCTACCCTGCTCTTGCACAGCTAGTACTCTCCTTGGTTATCTCCTTTTTCAAATCACATAGACTAGTTAAAGAAAAGGACCACCCTAGCACCTTCCCGCTAGGAACATTTCCCTTTGTATCTTTTTATGCTTTTTTAGACATTGGGGCCGTAATTTACAAAATCTCATTATGGGTTTCCTTTAAGGTCTTTTCCAGCCCTTTCATAAAGAAAAGATTGCTGAGAAAACTTGGTTTCATTCATGCTCATAAAAGTATTTGAATGATCGTCCAGTCAATATAGGTTTAACATTTTCTGACCTGGATGGACTACCTACGATAAAGAGGTCTCTCTCTTCCCCTTTGTGTTTCGAGAGATCTCATTTGTACGCTTTTATCCTTTTTGGGGCTTAGGAGACTACCATACGAAAAACAAACCACACTCGATTCTTCTTCCTATTTTCAGACTCTCTAAAAAAACCATCGTGGAGCACCTACCATCTTGGGCTCAACAAAAAATACATGATATAGTATCAATCGAGCATACTTATATCCCTTTTCTGTTCTATTTAAACTATGAAGAAGGCCCACATGATGTCTTTTGGTGCCCCCAAATATTACATATGATCTCAGTTTTCCCCATTGGGTCTCCTTTGTTCAGAGTACTCTGTGGTGAGTCTCTCTTCGATCCCCTAGATATCACTATTCCAATTACTCTGCCAAGTATTTCCCATTGCAGTTATCTTCCTATTTTTATAAATATGATCCATTTCCCATGAGTCATTTTCATTTGTTGTTAGGTCATCCCTACCATCTTACTTTGAAAAAAGGAATTTTGAGTCCCTTGTACTCGCCTGCCCCTATTTCCCATTTAGTGTCTCAGTGCCCTTACTATTCCACATCTTTGGTTATCCCCCTCGCGCTTCTATCAAGGAAATATTATTGCCTTGTTAGTTGCAGGTCTCCCTCTATCTACATCAACACATATATTCCATAGGATAGACCCAGAGGTCCATGTATCCTGGTTTCATCTAGCTCATTGATGAGTTCCTTAGACCATTTGAAATGAGTCATTAGTTCCTTTCAGCTTCATTGTGTCTCATGTGCTTGACTTCAACTACACTATCACACTGTTGAGATTTGTACAGGGTATTGGTTCATTCATTATTTCGATGAAGACCCCGGTTGTCACATAACTCTAGCACATTGGTGAGTCTATTTGTGGGACCCATACAGTCTCATGTCCCTTGTGATATTTGGGCTGCATTGGTGACAGTGTTTGGAATCCCCTCACTGACATGCTTCAATGTATCTCAAGGAATTGATGCCACTTATTGTACCACATAGATTCCGACTCTAATTCATTGAGTCCATCCAGTTATGTACATCTCCATATCTAGTAGAGCATGAGTTGTCAGGATATTGTTGGAGACATTTACCACCATACACACTCATTTTGATCAATTTGGCCTAGTTAAACTAGTATCCTAAGTTTTATTGACTTAATTGACCTCAAAGGAGCATTGTATGACATCAGCATGAGCACACCCACTCCTGCCTTCAGTTAAGGAGGATAACTAAGCCTTCTCCTTCATTCGGGGAGGCTAACTGGAGCACTCCATGGGTGTTTTGAGTGTCATAAATGCACTTTATTGCTAACTGATGGTGACAATCAGTTAAACAGAGTAGTGAAGGTACCTCCCATCATTAAATTGATTATTTAATGATTATTTAATGAACTGGAGTCAACAGGGGCACCTCCAACTACTTCTGATGGTCAGTTACACTTTAGTTAGCCTCATCGGGGTTCATTGGAGTCATTGATGTGCTACCACTTGTTGGTTGGCTTGTAGTGACATGTGTCTAAGCTACTTTTAGTCAGACTCAGTCATTTATTGTACTCTGACTTCAGTTAGGACTCAGTTGAGTAAATTAGGGTTTTGATCAGTGGTTAACTTGAGTGGTCACTGTGGCTTAGATTCAGTTAAGCTAGACTCACTCATTCAAGTCGAATGTCCTCCTTGGGAATTCGAATTGTCTTGGCATTCATGCATCTGGAATGATCATTGTATTGTATCATCATTCTTTCATTTGATTATACAGAGCTGCTACTTCCATTGCAGCACCATTTTTCCAATTTTATGCATATTTGTCTGTATTCTTTTTGAGACTGTGTTTTCAGTTCCTAGACCACTGTGACAAATTAATATGGTATCAGAACTCATGGAGGAATGAAGCTTAGATCTCTCAAAAATAAGGTTTTTGACAGATCTTGCATGAAAAATTGAAAAAAGCTCAAAAATTCCAGCACTGCACCAGAAGCGAAGGCTTACCACTTAATACCCCAAGTAAGGAAATTGCTAGTCAAGCTTGCTTGATCAACTATGTTGGGTCTGATGAAAGCCTAAAATGTGCAGGTTGTTTGACCTTATAGTGCCCCTTTTGTTGTGATTTGTAGGTTTTTAACAAGTGAAAGCATTCACTCCACCAGTTTCAAATGGCTTCTTCTGTAGAACTCTTGACTCCATTCAATTTACACTCATGGAAAGGAGACATGGAGATCCAACTACGTGCCAGAGGAATATATAGGGTCACTATGGACATTGAAGAAGAGCTTGCTTCTGTGACAGACAAAGCTAGATTCTTGAACAAGAAATATGAAGCATTCGGATTCTTGTGCCTCTCTATTTCCCAGGATCTTCTTTTCCATCTCTCAGGATTGAAGACTCCAAAGGAAATCCGGGACAAATTGGAAACCCTGTATGGAAAGTAGGATGATTTGAGAGTATACCAATTTGAGAATGAGTTGATGTCTCTCCAGTCTTCCAATTTCGATACCTTGAATGACTTTTTCACAAATTTCAAGCACATTGTCTTACTATTGAAGCAATGCAAAGTGGAGAAGGAGGATGATCAGCTCATCCTCACCATACTCTCCAAACATGGATCTTATTATTCGGTGTTTTTCTCTACATTTCATGTGAGGAATCTCACAACCTCTGGATGGAATATGCCTTCACTCAATGCCTTCATTGAGTCCCTAACAAGTGAACATGATAAGCTTGTCCAGATGGGGATCATCAGATCCTNCAAATATTTGAAGGGTAAAGGAAAGCAGCAGAAGAACCCAAAAACCAAATTTGAAGCTCCGAAGCCTAAAGTTGAAAACCAGCAACGTGAATATGCTTGAGGCTCAATGAAGAACAAAGAAAAAGGGCATCATTGAAAGGAAAAATTCAAGTGTTCATACTGTGGGAAGGGCTTCTACCCTGAACATTCCTGCATGAAAAAGAAACTTGATGAAGCTACCTCTCTCCTTAAGAGAAATGACATCAATCTTCCAAAAATATTTCGGAGGAGAGATCAGCAAGATTGGGAACCACAACATGAAAGAGGTCATGCCCTCATGGCAAGCACTTCGAATTCCAAAGCACTCTTGATAGATTCTGGATCTTCGAACCACATGATGGTTGAAAGATACTCCTTCTCGTCTTTGGGGATCAGCAAATCCATTCCCATCCACGTGGGAGATGAATCCAGCATCATTTTCGAAGGACAAGGTATTGTAGACCTTGAGAATTGTTATTTTTCAAATGTTTTGTATGTACAATCTCTGGCATCAAACCTCCTTAGTGTTTATTAAATGACACATACGAAAGTGCCCAAGAGAGTATCCTTTAGTCCGAATGATGTAGAGATCACAAAAATTGCATCTAGGAAATTTGTAGTAAAACGCCTTGCAAACCATCATGCAAAATCCTATGAGTTCTCCCATTTTGTGGCGAATGCAAAGCCCACCGCATTGCTGACTCATGGAAATGAAGTTAGTAGACTGTGGCATGAGAGGTTCGGCCATATGAACTTCAAATACTTGCAGCAATTACAGAAAAATTCTATGGTTAAAGGCCTCCCGATCATCAAGTCAACCATTGGAATTCACAAGGGTTGTGTTGTTGGAAAGCACCCTGAGCATAAGTTAGATTGAGGGAAGGCAAGCCAAGAATCATGCATCTTGGGACTGATACATTTTGATATCAGCAATCCCATGCCAATCACATCCATGAATGGATCAAGGTATCTTCTGACTTTCATTGATGATTTTTCCAGGTACACATGGGTCTTCATTATCAAAAAGAAGTCTGAAGTCTGTCAAAAAATCACTGAACTGAAGGCCTTGATTGAAAATGCATTTGGACAAAAGATCAAGATCTTGAGATCTGATAATGGTGGGGAGTATTTCAGTAATGAGTTTCTACACATATGTTCCCAAAGTGGTATTCAAGTCCAGCATTGAGTTCCCTACACTCCCCAACAGAACGGTGTAGCTGAAAGGAAAAATCAATCTCTCAAGGAGATGACCACCTGTATGTTGGAATCAAAGAAGTTGGCTGCAAATTTGTGGGCTGAAGCCATGCATGTTGTAGCATATATTCAAAACAGAGTGCCACACTCATCTTTGAAAGGAAAGACCCATTTCAAAGCATACTTCGGACACACGCTGGATGTGTCGAATCTGCGGGTGTTTGGGTCCACTGCATGGGCCCAAAGTCCACTTGATAAAAGGAGGGCTTCGAAACCGCAAAGAATAGAATGTTTGTGTATTGGGTATTCTGATGAATCAAAATGTTTCAAGCTTCTGGATATCAAAACAAAATAGATCATCATCGAAAGGAGTGTCAAGTTCAATGAGCCTCTTCAGGAGGTGGAACTAGTGAAGGAGAAAACTGCTGAATTTCCTTCCCATTCTACTGAATATTTGGATGATGAAATTGGGGGTGATGACCTTGATTTGGATCCTCTAATTTATGATATCCATGTATAGAAAACATCATATGATAAATCAGAACCTGAAGTGCAAAATCATCTCCCAACTTGGGCCCGACAAACACTCTCCTCCGCAGGAGATAACATTGGAAATACGGATGATCCAAGGAGAACCCGGTCTGATTTCCAAAGAGAAGGTATTGCGCTTTCTTGTCCTGATTATTTGTTGTCTAAGTCTCATTATTTGATGATAATTTTAGACCCTAATTCTTACTACCATGCTCAGAAGGATCCGAGATGGCAAGTTGCCATGGATGAAGAGATGAATTCTCTTCAAAAAACACTACTTGGGAGCTAGTTTCTCTTCCTCCAGGAAGGAAATTGGTTCAGTGCAAGTGGGTGTTTCGGACTAAGGTTGCTGCAGATGGAAAAACCTGCAAATATAAGGAAATATTGGTGGAAAAAGGTTTCTCCCAGGTCCAAGGTGTGGACTACCATGAAACTTTTGCACCGGTTGCAAAAATGGACTCCATCCACCTAGTTTTGGCAATTTCAGCATCTAAGCACTGGGAAGTGCATGATATGGATGTTAAATAAGATTTTCTGCATGGAGATATTCATTAGGAGATATACATGAAGCATCTTGAGGGCTACTTTTCTGATCCATCTTTGGTTTGCAAGCTAAAGAAGTCACTATACGGGCTAAAACATGCCCCAAGAGAGTGGTATTCTAAGATGGATGCCTTTCTTCTCTCGCAAAACTTCCAAAGGTGTAAATCAAATCCAAATGTGTATATATAGTAGTCTGATGGTCATTTGATTAGTATTGTTTTACATGTTGATGAATTACTGATTAAAGGTAGCACAGTTACTTCTATTTTAGTCATTAAAACTGTTCTCCACAATGCATTTGAAATGAACGATTTGGGGCTCTTAAAACAATTTTTGGGGCTCAAAATTGAGCAAACTTCTAATGGGATAATGGTCACTAAGTCCAAATACATATCATTCCTACTAGTTAAGTTTAACATGGCTGAATGTAGAGCTTCTCCATTCCCTTTCCTTTCAGGGATCAGCCTTGAAAAAGGAAAAAGCACACCTCCCATGGACTGCACTATTTATCGACAACTGACTGGTAGCTTGTTATACTTGACTCATTCTCGGCCTGATATCTATTATGCCATGAGTGATATATCAATATACATGTAGCATACCCATGATCTTCGTTGGAAGGAAGCCAAGAGGATCGTCCAGTACATTCAAGGAACCAGGACCTACATCATTCACTATGCTGCAGACTCCGAGCTAGAACTATTTGGATAGACAGATTCCGATTGGGCAGGTGATTCTATTGATTGGAAGTATACTTCCGGATATGTCTTCATGTTTGTTGGTGGCCCCATTTGCTGGTATAGCAAAAATCAGGTCGCCATAGCATTTTATTCAACAGAGGCCGAGTATTGAGGAGCAGTGAATACTTGCATCCAAGCTGTTTGGTTGCAAGGCATTCTTTCAGAGTTTGATCTTGGTAGTACTTTGTCTACTGTCCTCTTTTGTGACAATCAAAGTGATATTAATATATCCACAGATCCAGTTACCAGGCAGAGGACCAAGCATGTAGAGATACACATGCACTATACAAGGGAGCTAGTGCATGACAAGACCATCATTCTACAATACTTCCCAACTAATGAGCAAATTGCAGACATCTTCACCAAGAGATTTTTAGAAAAGAAGTTCACTTACCTCCGTTCATTGTTGGGGGTGAGTTCATTAGGGTGATCCAACTACTTTCAGCGTTCAGCTTAAGGGGGGGATTTTCCCATTGGGTTTTCCCTCTTTTACTCACTTAGTTTGTTTTGGGCATTGTTTGAGTTTCAATATTGTATAGGGTGACCTATGGCCTTTGTTTCCGGGGACCTAGAATTCTTATGCACTCTATTTTTTCTACTTCTCCTGAGTATAGCTTAAGGGGGGGTGTTGAAGACATTTACCACCATACACACTCATTTTGGTCAATTTGGCCTAGTTAAACCACTGTCCTAAGTTTTATTGACTTAATTGACATCATAGGAGCACTCTATGACATCAGCATGAGCACACCCATGCCTACCTTCAGTCAAGGAGGCTAACTAAGCCTTCTCCTTCATTCAAGGAGGCTAACTGGAGCACTTCGGGGGTGATTTGAGTGTCATAAATGCACTTTATTGCTAACTGATGGTTACAATCAGTTAAACAAAGCAGTGAAGGCACCTCCCTTCATTAAATTGATTATTTAATGATTATTTAATGAACTGGAGTCAACAGGGGCACCTCCAACCACTTCTAATGGTCAGTTACACTTCAGTTAACCTCATCGGGGTTCATTGGAGTCATTGATGTGCTAGCACTTGTTGGTTGGCTTGCAGTGACATGTGTCTGAGCTACTTTTAGTTAGATTCAGTCATTTATTGCACTCTGACTTTAGTTAGGACTCGGTTGAGTCAATTAGGGTTTTGATTAGTGGTTAACTTGAGTGTTCACTGTGGCTTACATTCAGTTAAGCTAGACTCACTCATTCAATTCGAATGACCTCCTTAGGAATTTTGAATTGTCTTAGCATTCATGCATCTGGCATGATCATTATATTGTATCATCATTCTTTCATTTGATTATACAGAGTTGCCACTTCCATTGCAGCACCATTTTGCCAATTTTATGCATGTTTGTCTATATTCTTTGTGAGACCGTGTTTTCAGTTCCTAGACCACTGTGGCAAATTAATAGATATTGCATTCTATGAGAATGCTACTATTCCTATGTATCAGTTCTTTAGATCAACATGTGTATTCAGACTCCTATTGAATCCACCATTATGTATCACTAGTTGTATATGTATTGATCGGCTCCGATTATTTGAGCCTTGATCCCCATTTGAGTTTTGAGACATTATTACGAGCATGGGTATGCCCGCCTCATCCATATACATGTATGAGATTATATGTACCTCATCCATTTTTTAGAAGAAATACAAACCAAAATCCATCGTAGTTCGAATGAGGAGACTCCATTCCGTCACAGTCCTCTCTAGTCTCTCCATCATTGCCACCATTTTTTCCTTGATCCTATGATGTCTATCTGCCATACGATGATCTCTTTCCCTCACAGATCAGGGGGAAATATGTTAACACTAAAAATTGTTCACCTAGCTCTCCATGGTCTAAACCATAATCATACATCATATTCCCACCGTTATTTCCTCCATTTTGACATTCACAACTAAAATCCACTAACAAAGATCCAAAACATTATCATTCCTTCCCCATAAATGAAGCAAAGTTGAGCAGTTATTGTGATTTATCCCCACTCTCTCCAAAAAAGGGCAAAAACAAAAACCCTAAAAATGAGAATGGGTCAAAAACCATAGATAAATACAATGGACAATAAAATAGCATGGGTCAAAAACCCTTGAACCATCCTATAAATACGTTGTGAAGGCCTCCCCCAAAACCCTTATTGTCACATTCCTTCACTATTAGCCACACTTTTGGTTACATCACACATCATTGTTTTTCATTCGCTTGCCATTGTTCCTCCATACCATTCCCACGATTTAAGTTGAGTTCATTCCGTACCCATTTGACAACCATTCGTGGAAGAGACTGGAGAACCAAACCATGGAGTTGTGGAATCATTTTCTTGGATGGCTACGGTGGCCCACATTACATAAAATGTATGAATGCTTTTATGTTTGTTAGTTAGTAGAATATATTTGAAAAAATCTACAAAATATTGTTATTGTTGTTCTTGTTTCCCATTTACATTGTTGAACTCTACCCTATGATCTAGACGATCTAGGGTTGGTGATTTCGCACGTAGTAGGGGAGAAATCTCCACTACAAGGGTAGTTCAGATGGTAAATACAAAACTGAGCATTACATACACCTTCCCTTTGGGAAACATTGTCCTAGACGTATGGTTAACACAGTGCGGGAAAATCATGATGCTCAATCTCTATATCCTCTTAGGTAACAAAACCTCAGCTATACTTGTTCCACTAGACCTTCACTTGATTAGAAATATTGATATTTATTGAAATTTACTCATTTACACATGGAAGATGTTTATTTATCTGATGGAAGGTGTTCTTATAATTTGTTTAACATTTACATAGTTTGTTGGTTTAAACTATCTTAAAGATTCCCTATGATACTTAATCCACATAATAATTAACACCCTTCTTAAATTAGACAGTTTTTTTTCTATAATACTATTCATAAAGAGAGCTTATCTTTTATATAAATTTTAATTTAATTCTAAAGCATTGTCATGACTATTGTCATTGATTCTCATCTGTAGTTAACTTAAATTTAAAGTACATCATTTCTTCGATCAATGAATTACATGTTATTACTGAGTAACTTTGAGAAGGATCCGATTGCATATTCTTATGACATGACAATAGGGAAAATGCCTGCGTGCGCCAATTACTACCCAAGTTTCCGATTTGGGATCATAATAAAGATATGATATCGAGCCCATCGTGTATCTCTAAATACATAACCATCTTGCGTATGGATAAGACTGGCAGGAAACGCATATTTCACCCGAAATAACAAAAAGTAATTGAACAACACGCATTCCCCACATAAAATATTGAGATTGGGGTTTACAGTATGGAAAAAATTATAGAGCCCATGCGACCATTTTTATCATCGAAATTCTAGCAGTCTCATTACACCACCAGTAAAAACTACCTTAACGTCCTATGAGCGAGTGCGAGGTCCCTAAATCTGGAAGGGTCTCTACATATATTTCTTAAGACCCGAACAACCTTATAATAAGAACTAACGCCAGTTGAACTCAAGGTCAGAAAATAGTGTTATTATTAAAATTTAAGAGTACAATACTCATAAAAAATAGTTGATAAAAGTTAAAAATTCAACCTCAAACTGAATCAAGAATCCACAGATATCAAATTTATTTGAAAATCAAAAGAATTGAAATTTATTCCATTGATGAAAAATTATTATAAAAATAGTTGAGAAAAGTTAAAAATTCAACTTTAAATTGAATCAAGCATTAAGAGATATCAAATTTATTTGAGAATTTAGAGAATTCACATTTGAATTGTAGATTAAAATCTTATTAAATTTAATCTATGTATATTTGGTAAATTCAAATAAAAATTTAAAATAGATTTATGTTAGTTTTTGTAAAAGTTAAATTTAAGATGATAATAAAATCTACAACTTATTTTTGTGTAATATGAATTATAGTTTTTTTTAATGTAGATTATAGCTATTACATTAATGTTACTTAAGTTAAATTTTTTTATCATTATCTTTCATTTTTAATAACATTAAAGTAAATTGTCTTGTAATTATATAACAATATATAACAAACTATTATTCATCTTTGTAATTGGAAGGTCACAAGTTCAAATCCCTATAAATATTACCTTAAAAAAAACATAATTCAATAATGGTACATAGAGATTACCATATATAATAACAAATTATTAACCATTACAATTATAATTCAAAAATTATATCCACAAAGAAAAAATAGAAAAAGAATAGTTTTGCATACAACAATTCATGTTGTTTATATAATAACAAACTATTAACCACCACAATTATAATTAAATAGTGAAAACAACATTCCTTTTGAATTTAACTGGTGGTAATGATAGCGAAGGACTTAACTTTGTATACATTTCCTTAACCTAAAATTTATGACCAACCACTTTCACAATTGTATTATTTATTATTTATCCTTTTGTCATAACTAAATAATAATTATAAACTAATTACACCGATAGGCGTATATCAATGGTATTTTGGGGTGTGGACTTGCTTGAGTGGATCATCAAGATCCTGCAAATCCCGCCAAGCGGATGCTGCAGATCATACCAATCTTCTGATCTTTTAACTATCAGTTTATAGCTTAACTAGCCCCTTTTTAGGAGTCTGTTAGATGAGCGGATCGCGGATGTAGGAGTTCGTAGGAGACGGAGTCTGTTAGCGTAAATACATGAGAGGTGGAGGAGTCTGTTACCAGTGCCACGTTTCTGCATGCAGTAACAGTTTCTTAAATCATATGCAATATCTGCGAGAGATTGAGACACATAGCTCCACCTGCGATATCAGTTTCTTAATATCAGTTCTGCGATAGCCTCAAGAACCCTCTACAGATTAATCAGTCCCAGGCCCAGGCACAGGCCCAGGCATATGCACAGGCTCATCAGCAGGCCGGCTTTCAAAATCAGGTCCTGCAGCAGCAGCAGTAGCTTGGGTTGCAGGGACCAGAATCTTCCAAGCAGAATCGTTCCCGTGACCTCAATAGTAATAAGGCTTACGGCAGCCCGAGAGAGGCTACAGCTGGTCGTCATTTGCAAGGACAGCACCAGGTTAATCCTGCTCAGAATCTTACAGACGATGATGGGGTTGGATATGAGGGTGAAAGAGGTGGCGGGGGTGTTAACAGATGGCCTCGCGAAGAGACACTGGCTCTCCTCAGGATCCGTTCTGGAATGGACTCCAATTTCAGGGACTCGAATATCAAAGGACCGCTCTAGGAAAATGTCTCACGGTAATACTATTTCTTCTATCTTCCCCATGTACTGCAATGTCTCAGACCTTAATTGCTATGACTTATATTATTCAACAATGTACTGCTCTGTGTATATACTTTTCATTGGAATTCAATGCTCTGCGTATATACTTTTCATTGTAATTCAATGAATTTGTTATTACTGTAGGTTGTCCTTGCAGGATAGGACATTGAAATCCATAAAGACTCTTCTCTTCTCTTCTGCTTTCAAGGCCGACTATTGTATAAGTGGACGATAATAAGAAACTTCATATTTTAAAACTCCTTGGATCCGAATTGAGCTGTACTGTACGATAGATTATAAGGATTTTATCCTAATTAATTACCCAAAATTTTGTTCTCTTTCTTGTGCTTTACATATCCCAAGAGTTTAGATCCCACCCAGGTTTGGTTTTCAGCCTGTCCCAGGAGCTTAGATCCCACTTGGTCCAAATGAAACTATCTGGTAGTGCAAATACTACTAAGTTAATTTGGCTCTCATGATATACAATATCCCATATCCAGTTTTATCTAAGTCTGCTGCATTTTATGTAGTTGAGCTAGGTATTTCCCTCCATATGCAGCTTTATCTATGTCTCTTTCATTTTATGTTGTTTTGAGCTAGTTATTTGATTCCTAAGGTGGTCTTGCAATCCTGTAGAATCTTGAAACTTAGTAATCCAACAGGATCCAGGAGAAAAAACCATTTTTAACAGTTTTGCCACCGTTTAGGTTTAAGGCTGTTTAGGTATCCTTTTGAAGTTCACAGTTTTGCCACTGTTTAGGTTTAAGGCTGTTTAGGTATCCTTTTGAAATTCACAGTTTCGGCACCGTTTAGGTTAAAAGGCTGTTTCTTTATTTTTAGGTTAGGCCGTGTCTGTTTGATTTCTGTATACTATTATTGCTCGTCGTTTTTTAACTTAACCAGCTATGTAACTATATTATTCAGGTGTTTTTATGAGTAGTTCTCTACTCCCCCAACTTGATATGGATCTCATCTATAAGCTTCTCCAGCTATTGTTCCAAAGGATAATAACACCAAAGAAAATATCGATATATCTGCGCTATATTCCAGATTACATGATTGTATGATATTTGATGGAAGAATCCAATCTGTGAGAGTTCCTATATTATTGGGTCATCGCTTCCATTAAAGTATCTAACAGGTTCATGCTCACAACATGCTTTCAACATCATAGACACACAGATCTGGTAGCTTTTGAATTGTAAATATTCTTACATAAACAAAATATGACAAAATTACAGCACAAAATAAGCATATGCAAACCCATTTACCACAGGCGTTCAATAGTTGTTCATGTTCCATCCAAGTGACCTGAAAAATCCCAAAAAATGTCTAGATCAGATATGTTCCATATTAGTTTGAAACTGTATCAAATCCTCTTGCAGAATGCTGAAGCTACAGAATAAAAACAGACCCAAAAATTAGCTGAGTACCAATTATGCATATTCAACATCATATTGTACTACTGGATTTGATTCTTCTGAAACCCATGCCGCGGTATCTTCTGCTAACGTATTTGGTTCTTAAGTGCATTTTATATGGCTTTTGGGGAACTGGTTGCAAGTTGGAAGGGAAGCTCCCCGTCGAATCTGATATGATATTTCACGGGCGCCATGTTCTCTCAAGTACTTAGTATACTATGCTGAATAATCTTCTCGTTGTGGCTAGCACGTGAATACCTTTGAATTTGGGACGATTCATGTCTATTTCAGTAATCGATAAGCAAATCAGTTGCTGCGTACGTGCATGGTTTAAACTGTAGCACGTGTGTATACAAAATCGTATGATTTTTTTCATGGCGTTGCTTTCAAGTTTGTTTCCTATGCTTGAGACGTTTCAGACAATTTTATCTTATGGATATCGTTGGCTGTTCTGTGCTATTTGCAGGAAGCTTGGCAAGCTTGGGTATAGCAGAAGTGCAAAGAAATGCAAAGAAAAGTTCAAAAGTATCAGCAAATACTATAAGAAAACTAAGGATGGGAGAATCGGAAGGAAAGATGGTAAGAGTTATAGGTTTTTTAGTGAGCTTGAAGCTCTTTATAGCAACAACCACGGCGGTTCTCATTAGGGTTCTCTATTTTATTAGCAGTAATTCTGTTACACATAAAATTCTACATACTTGTGACTCGGAAAAGTTTTGATCTTCATTCATTTTGTTTTTCTGCATACTTGTGAGTCACAAATACATAATTTGAATGTGATTAATTTGTGTCAGGATGAAATTCAATGAAACTGAAATGGACTGCAAGCTTCTCAAGAGGAATAACGAGACACTTATAACTGAGAACATAAGACTGCAACAGGAGTTGCAGGAACTAAGATCTCTGAAATTGGCATCTCCCCTCGCGCCTATGGCAACCCTCACTGTGTGCCCCTCTTGTCATAGAATTGCAGCAGGGAACAATAGCAGGCCTTTTGAATGGGCTACACCTTAGTAGTTTACTTTTATGAGCAACGTTTCTCTTCAGTGAATTGTGGTGGTTACTGAATAGATCGATCCATGCATTTTTGTGTGATAGATATTTTCACACCACTGAACTTTGTTCAACTTAGGGTTTGATTTTGTTTCAGGTTTCTTTATTTGATGCAATCAAATAGTATAGACTTAAATATAGCCTTTTCCAAGGAATATACTATGTAGCTTTCGGTATTGGCATGTGGTATAAAATCGAAAATGTTTCTGCAGCTTTTCCAATTCTTCGCTTGCAGTATAAAATTGAAATGTTTACGCAGATTTTCCAAATAGTATAAAACCTAAAATGTTTATGCATTTTTTTCTTATTGTAAAATTTTATGATTTATTTTTATTATGGATATGTAACATACCCAATACCTTATGGACTTCCTTCTGAACTTCAAGGCGTTTAATTATTATCTGACAAAAGGGTATCTTGAATACTTTACTGTAGTGGATATCCTGTATTCCTTGAGCCCTTCTGGCTCAGGAATGCCGAAGCGAGCACAACTGTGGTACCGGGGTGGTATTTGATGAGCTATCTTCTAAACCATGCTGCATCATTACGGATATCCCTCGAGTTAGAGACTCAAATACGTGTGATTCATGCGCTGGTAGGAAACACAGTGACAGAGGGGAGGTGCAATGGGAGGAAGAAAACATAATGAACACGCTAGAAGAGACACTAGAATGGCTTTGGACTGAATGCTTATAGTCAATAATAGCATTTAGTTCAAGCTATCAAAATATCTGACGATAAGCAGTTAAGAAGCTTATCACTCCTTTTCTCAAATGAAATGTTTTGGATGGTGAAGGGTAGAATGTTTTGGACCATCATCAGAGTTAATGAAGATTTTGTAAAAATATGGATGGTTTTTATGGTTCACAACCATGCATGATTTTATTATTGTAACGTTCTAATTTTACCTAACAGCATGAGGCTGGAGTAATGAGGCTAACAGATTTCTCATTCTACTTGCATGCTTGTTTTTAAAAAGAGAATTTGATGGAGAATAGGACCCTCTCGTAGCCCAAAAGTAGAGGTCGTGCTTGGTTCATGTTTTTGTTTTTTTTAAATTGAAGTGTTTGGGGAATGAAATTATGGAAAAGTTTTTCTTCTAAAAAATAAATAAATGCCATCTTGCAAAAATAACGATAATAATAAAGTTTTTATATATTTTTTTAATGCTGATAATAATAAAGTTTTAATATTTTATATTTTGTAGAAGTAAAAGTAGTGCTTCTTTAAGACTGTTTTTTTCTACCTAGAACAACTATTGCAAAATAGAATATAATTTTTATTTACCAAGAACAACTTTTGCAAAATGGAATAGAATTTTGATTAATTTGCATGAATCAAAATGTTGATTGAGTTTAGTTATGTATCCGTTTACTTTTTATAAAAGGGAAGGATTAAAAATCTAACTTGGGCTTGGGTTGTTCTTCCACCTAGCTACATGCCATTTTTATGGCATGTAACTTTGTTCATGGTATGGTTTGATATCTTAACATTTTTTTTTAGGATTTTGAAATTTTTATTCATTTTAATTAGAGTCATTAATGCTGATGCAATATGAGAGCAAGATAATATGATATGTTAAACTAGTATAATAATTTAATTTGTGATTGATGAATATTGATGTGCTACAAGTTAAGTGTCACCGAGTGTTAGTTATCAATATTGTTTTGTGATAGGTCACAAGTTAAGTGCTACGACCATAAAATAAATTTTGACAGTACACTTGTCTCATCTTCCTACAATTTTGGAAGAAGACCCTTCCTCATCCACTCCAAATTGTAAAATATAAACATCTATCAATGTAATAATTAAACTAGCACAACCACTTAATTTGTGGTCGTTGAACACCAATAGGTGACAAGTTAGGTGTCATGAACAACTTACATGCTATTTGTTCTTCATGCCTAGTTGTAATCACCAATTGTCCATGCCTCAACTACCTCTTATCACCGTCACCTTGTAGTTAAATAGGTTGTTTGCCACAAATTGAATGTTTCCCATGCAACAACTACGAGTTATCCATATACATCAATTAACAATTATATAAATTAATATATAAATTAATGTATCATCACATTCTTAATTCATTATCTCCTCCCTACCTATCATGATATATAACACATTTACTTTGTCTTCAATTTTTCACAAAATAATCATAGCCATTAGTTTCTTTATAGTTTTTTATTTCTTTGTTCCTATTAATAGGTGATGAGAACTTACCTTGTGGTTCTCAATGAATATTTTTCTTCAACCTTTATTTCTCATTTTATTTATTTTGATCAATATGTAGCAAATTAGCATAATGCTTTTTTTTTTGTAAGTATGATGTTTCCTCTCACATTGGAAAATAAGGAGTTTGTATTTCAACATAGTTTCTTTATTGAGAACCTTTTTGAGAATATATTCATGTGTCCTTTTTTGTGAATATATTCATGTGAACTTTTTTTTGTGAATATATTTATGTGTTTGTGACTCACAAATCAAAATATATATAAATTTGTTTCTCGGATGAATGATGTAAAAATATAGAACAAAATCCAAGATTTGACATATCAATAATGTGACATTTGAAGTTCATGTCTAATATGACAAAGAATTATGTCCCGTTCTAACATTCATTAAGGATTAAAAAATGATATACACCCACACAACCCAATATATGACACATTCATAATGTAAGTTTTGATGTCCATCATTCTGACATTCATCAAGGGATATGACATATTCTGATATTTATTATGGTTATGTTTCATTTTGACATTCATTATGGATTATGTTGCATTCTGTTTTTATTAAGGGTTATATTGCATTGTGACATTCATCCATGGTACATTCTTTAATGACTTTGTTGCATTGCAACATTCATTGACGCTTACATTATGTTGGATTGTGACATTCCTCAATACTGCATTCCTTAATGGTTTTGTTGCATTGGGACATTCATTACAATGATCGAAACATTTATTCATGGATATTGAAATTCATCATTCCTCAATGCTTATCTCGAACATTGTTCACCATCATGTTGCAAGAATTTTCTTGATATATATATAGTCGTTTGACAAAAGAAATGGTTTAAACCAGTAATGTAGAATGTTATGTCGCGTTGTGATGTTTATCAAGGTTTACGTTTCACTGTGATGTTAGAGTTCATGTTATATCACATTACAACGTTAAGCCATGGTTTGCTACAGTGCTTGGTTGAATGGTTGATATGTCAACACAACCAAAGATGTGACACATTAATAATGTGATAGTGGGGGTTTAATAAGCGTTATGTCGCATTGTGACATTTATCACGAGTTATGTTACATTAGGGACATTCATCAAGGGTTATGTCACATTGTGATATTTGTCAAGGGTTATGTCTCATTGTGATGTTTATCGAGGTTTACGTTTCACTGTGATGTTATCGAGGGTTCTATCACATTACGACGTTAAGACTTAGTTTGTTACAGTGGGCGTTTAATAAGCGTTATGTCACATTATGACGTTTATCATGGGTTATGTTACATTAGAAACCTTCATCAAGGGTTATGTCCCATTGTGATATTTGTCAAGGGTTATGTCGAATTGCGATGTTTATCAAGGTTTACATTTCACTGTGACATTATCGAGAGTTATATCACATTACGACGGTAAGCCATGGTTTGTTACAGTGGGCGTTTAATAAGCGTTATGTCGCATTGTGACGTTTATCATAGATTATGTTACATTAGTGACATTCATCAAGGGTTATGTCGCATTGTGATATTTGTCAAGGGTTATGTCGCATTGTGATGTTGTGATGTTTATCAAGGTTTACGTTTCACTGTGAGGTTATCGATGGTTATATCACATTACGACGTTAAAGCATGGTTTGTTACAGTGGGCGTTTAATAAGCGTTATGTCGCATTGTGACGTTTATCATGGGTTATGTTACATTAGCGACATTCATCAAGGGTTATGTCCCATTGTGATATTTGTCAAGGGTTATGTCGCATTGT
>LPNX010849218.1:208852-232838 GCA_001517045.1 Pseudotsuga menziesii
TTGGAAGAAGAACTGTCTTTATTCATAAACATGGAATAGTAAGATTACAACCCAGCTTCTGAGACAATGAATCCTCTGCAAACCAAGGGCACTGAGTTCTGCTGCTCCAAGAGGTCTTAGGCATACCACCAGCATAACTTTTGTCTTTTAAGAATTATTGATTAGCCCTATCCCATGCCCTCTATTTATACATGGGGAAATAAAGAGGTTCGAAGGTTAGGATGGTTGAGACAGTTGGGATAGTTATGGATTAAGGCACAACTAATCTAATCTAATTGTGATTTATATTTTTTAATTTCGAATTAAGGTACACGCAAGTATTTATATAAGCAGCGCGCGTGTGACACGCTTGCTTCTCAAAGGAAAATCGTGTGTTCAATGTACACGTGGGTTGCAATGCAAATACTCGCATGTGACACACGAGTTGCAATGCAAAAATGAGCGTGTGCAACCCTAAACTCATAATAAAAATATATCAAGCTGGTATGGAGATCATGCATCAATGGTCATGCACATCTACAGTGTTTTGGCCACTTCAATCCTAATTGTCCTTTTGTGTACCGACATAATGGATGTTAGCACTCAGATGGAGAAGTGCCATTTTGGTTGATAACAAAATGTGACCTAGATCTCTCCTCCTCCTAGCATTTTTCTCATTCAACTGTATCATAGTGCAGAAGAGAACCCTAAGTTTGTAAGTGAAGAGTTGAATATTGGAATTTTGTTGAGTGAGCTAAAGGAACTTGAGGACAAACTACCCTTTCTCCTTGGACCAGTTATTTTGATTCCGTAACTATCTGTGGTTGTAAAGGAGACATGGGTAATCGCTTCGCGAGGGTTGGCAGGATGTGAGTCGACTCTAAGCATTTTTTTCTTCTCTTTTGAAGCTATGATTGGAGGAAAAATTTTCTGGAGGACATGGAGGTCGGATGAAAATCATTTTCTTTTTTAGCGCTACCTCTAGCAGAGGTCTTTCCATCAAAATATTTCCTTCTTCCAGATTTGGATGATATAAAGGACCAAGGTATTGAAAATGGTAAGGATTTCCAAATATTTGTTAAATGCATTGAAGGAAAATATCTAACATTAGTGGTAAAAGGATCTGATAGCATCCATTTGTTCAAGAAGAAACTTTGGGCTAAATGGGATATTCTGGAGAGTTTCGAGTGTTTAATCCATGAAGGTGAGTGATCGGAGGATGAAAAATCAATATGTGATTACAATATTACTAAGGAATCAAGCATTATAATGAATTTGTGGCTGCCAGGGGGATAATAGATTTTGGTGCGACTAATCTAGGGTATTGTTGCCACCTTTCACACACCTGGGTTACGTGGCAGAAATATTCGAGCTACTCGGTGTGTCCTTGGGGGCAAGTCTCGAGTCAAGGCTGTCACCTTGTTCTTGACTCCTCTGTTTAGGCTTAACTTCTAACGAATCCAAGGGGGGTAGACCCTATTAAGTTACTAAGGAAAAATTATTTAGTATGATAATGGTATTAAAGAATAATTTTTTTAGGATTTTTGATTTAACAATTGTAAACAACAAATAACATGATGAGATAATCATAAGTAAGCACGAAAATGACACACAATCACAGATAGATTGAAAGAAATAAACAATTGACTAGTGCCTTGAAAATGGAGTCAAAAAACAATTAAGAGTGCTTACAAGTGCTGGAATGAATGTTGTGCAATTGTATCTTGGTTGTTTTTAAATTAATGTAAGAAGATGAGTAATTTAATTTAGGCGAGGGGACTCCAGATATAGCCAGGGGGTACTTGAAGTATGTCCAAAACTAAACCATCACGGCTACCCCCAAGGAATATGTGGGCTGAATGGAGTCTCTGAGGCTGTTGTTCATAATGCACCTGAAGGTGTAACAGAGATCGATGCCCTGAGGTCACTTTTCAGGAGTTCCCACTTCCTTTGGGTATTTTGTCACCCAAATGGTTTGATCGAGGCGTTGGATTTTTGCCTGATGGTTTGTCAATTTGGGGAAAATGAATCCTAATTATTCTAGTCACTCAAGTGATTTTGATACAGCTTGGCTGATCGGATGAACCGTAGCCAAGTACAGAGCATACACACTAGAGTCTTTGTTATTTTTAGTTAATTTTAAAAGAGGTGTTCTTGTTAAAAATAAAACCCTCCAGGAACCTCTGTTGGTCCAAGTGGACCTTAATCGGGGAATAAAGGAGGGGTTGATTTTATTATGATTACTAAAACAAATGATGATAGCAGATGAAGCATAAACAGATAAGCAAACCACAATTTTCTAATTAGACTACCACGACCCTTTGTTCACCTTTCGGCTCAAAATGAGGCTCGTAGGGTAAGTATTAAAATTACTTTGAAGCCACCAGATATGGAATATGGAAATTATTACAAGTCAAATTATACTACCCTGCAGATTAAAAATACACTAGATTGAAAAAGNGGGAAGTATTAAAATTACTTTGAAGCCACCAGATATGGAATATGGAAATTATTACAAGTCAAATTATACTACCCTGCAGATTAAAAATACACTAGATTGAAAAAGATGAAAAAAAGTAAAAAATGACACAGATGCAAATCCCCCCAGGGGGGATGGTGAACAGGCATGAAAGAGCCTATTAGAAGAGGTTATTCATTTATTAACAGCAATTACAATATTATAAAATTTAAAATGATCTACTTGGTCCTTATATAGAATGAGATCCAAGGTTTACAATTTGCGAAATTTTGAAATTTTTGGAAGACGGAGACCCCTTGGGGGGTTTCGAATGGTCCAAAAATGCTTTCCGAACAGTGCCTCCTCCTCTTTTCTATTACACCTGATAAAAAATAGCAAGCTTATCACAGTTAAATATGCTCAAAAGTACTTTGAAAGTACTTTTGGATGAATAAACTTTTTACCCAAAAATTCTAAGTTAAAACTAGTTTTTTAAGAAGCGGAAAAAGACCCAAGCAAAGCAAGATTTCCTTGGGATATTGGCATGCTTTGGTGGAAGCCAATATGAAGCACTTAAATTTCTGAATATAATTTTTTTGATTCTAAGGAAACAACCATGCATTCAACAAGCTTTAGATCTACTTTCACAGCCTTGAAAAATGATAATTTTCCCTAAAACTAGATCTAGAATGCTTGTAAAAAATTCTTTAGGAATGAGATATAGTTTTATGAGATTTAAGGTAGAAATATCTATGTAAGATGAAATTTGAAATTGATATGTCTAACAAATTTAAAGCCACAAAACAGGTAACCAGACTGATTTTGAAGAAAATTGGAGGAAGAGGAAAGGAAGAGCGCTTGTTGCCGGGGAATAGATTTGCAAAGATGACTAGTTACTGGAATGCCGAGGGAGAATTCCTTCACAAAATAGTCGTATTCCCAATGGAGTCAATCTATATCCACGGTTCCTTCAACCCCTGTTACCTAAAAACTAACAAACAATCCTACACAAAACCTTATGAGATCTGGATAGAAATATATGAAGAAAGAGAGGGATTACATGCAAATAAACTTATTTAAACATGTATGATTTGAATCTTTAAGCATATATACTATGAGATATTGAAAAGCAAGTAATCTTACTTGCCTAGCTATACTTCTATTGAATCAGTTGAATCATTAAGCCAGGCAGGATTCGGATGCAGAAATTGAGAGAAAGCCAACGGTAAAAAACTACAAGACAATGTTAAATCCACACATATAAAAGCATTACATAGATTTGGCCTCCAAAGCTTCACTTTATTCCAATAGAAAAAGATATTACACAGTATTACAATAGCAATAGCTCCTCAATCCAACTTTAACTAGCTTGGAAGAGGCAGCCTGAACTTTATTTATACAAAAAAAGGAGATCCAGCCCAGGGGGGCACAAATCCCAAGCAGACAGACCACTGCAGCTAAAGGAGAGTCCATCAATGCTGATCTGAAGCTAAACGGAGCCTACCTATCAATCGGGGGGCTGATTGAGCTATCACATCAACCCACAGACTGACACATCAATCCACAGAGCTTCCAGGAGAGCCCACACATGTGGAAGAGAGAGAGAGGGATCAATTCTCCATAAAGGATGCTAAATATCAACTCTAGATCTATCCAAATCACCTCCTTCAGTCAAGGATTTGTCAAATCCAGTCAATATGGCTAAGATATGACTGATTTCAATCAAATTGACTGAGAATCCATTGATCTAGGATTTTGGATTTGCTCCATTATTCATAAATTTATTAATTAAAATAATCAATAATTGATTTTTTGTGGCTTTCTGACCTGAGTGATGGAAAATCACCCAAAACTAGGAAAATGGGAAACTACATGGCTTTTGGGTCCATGGGCTTACATGGTGCTCTTAGCTTGAAAATGAGCACCTACATGACTGAAACTGATTACTTGACCCACTTTTATTACAAAACCAATTTTTCCAATTAAAATATTAAAAAATAACCTAAGTTTTGGAAAATTTTAAATTTTAATAAAAAACACTGAAATAATTAAAAAATTAAAGAAAAATGAAAAACCTAGGGGAGCTTAGACATGTTCACATGACTCGACCATGATGCATAGCATGTTTATACATTGACACATAAATGCTAATAACCTCAATAGGCCTAAATGCCAAGCTGACCACCCCAACTTTGGAGGTATGGAGTGAAAAACTCAGAAATGATCAGTCGTTTATTCAACAAGCAATAATAACCAAGGGAAAAAACACCTTGGGCTGATCGGATTGAAAAATAAAGTCTAAGAGACTGAGTCTTTTACAGACACTATCATGATATAACATTTATTACAATTCCCCCATGGGGTATGAACATGTGATATAGTACAACAAACACTTCCTAGAAGCACTTCCGAAGGTCTTCTGAAGTCCGAACAAAAAATATTTGCCCGGTTCACCAGGATCACTTGATAAAAAACCACTAAGTACAACTTAGGTGGTAACATTCTGGCTCCAATTGCAGGACGTGTGCTCGATATGGTCATAGGGCAAGGAGAGGATACGATAACACCAAAATCTCTGGTTTATAGACCCTGTAAAAACATCTCAACTTGACAAGAAAACCTCAGTAGCACAAGCTTTACATAAAAAACCAAATGAACCATTAAGCTGATTTATTTAAATAAAATAAATGTAACTAACTAATGAAAAAAATGTTTGATTATAGCTAAGTACCAAAAAAAAATGCGGAAAGTAAATGCTCTTTTTCAAGGAGCTTATTTTCCTACTGTAAGCATGATATAAAAAGGGTTAAGTGTAATTAGAAATCCAATGTAACCACCTAAGCATTTTATTAACATAAAAAAAATTTCCTTGTCTTTGGTTACCAGCCAAAGTAAGGATACTTTATTCAGAAAATGCAAACCTGCATGATGATTCGAAAGGAGCGGGATGGATTTGAAATCATAGGCATGAATAATGTTGTCAAACTTCCTCCCACACTAGTAAGTGCTTGCGCAGGCTACTTCTATCCATGACTAGACATGGTTGATTTATAAATTGGAATGATGAGGCAAATTGACTACACCATCATACTGATCATCAAGGCTTACCGGATGATAATTCACTATATAAGCCCCAAGCAGCTCCAAATCATGAGGAAACTCTATATGTGAAGATGATAGTTGAGACTGGTATTCTACTAACTGCATCACATCTATCTTTTCACAACACTAGTTCTCAATGTCTTCATTATTGATACCTTTGTGCGGCTCTGCATGATATGACTCTGAATGATTATATAAGAGTTTTGAATGCTGCTTTTCCATACTAGGATTTTCCAAGGTCTCTAGATCCATGCTTCTCTCTATGAAATTATAGTAGATTGGACTTCCAAAAATTTCTAAATAGACACTCCCCTTGCTGGATATAGCATAGATAGGATTCTTAATAAGATATCCACAAAAATCCCAATAGTCATCACCATCATCTATGTTAGATGTGATGGATTCCCCATTGCTGATATCAAGTTTCGATATCAAGTTCTCTTTGTCTTCATTACTAATACTAATATATGGCTTAGACTGATCATGTGGATAAATTGCATGCTCATTTTTCATATCAAAGTTTCCCAAGGCCACATGGTCCATGCTCTCTCCTTTAGATATGACAGAGACAAAAAAATCAACAAAACCATCAAAAGTTTCTAGTTCATTATTTTCCTCTTTATTCATGTCATAGACTAGATTTTCCATGAATGTCCAGGACTCCTCATCAACATCTTTGTCGAGGATAAGGGAGTCTTCATCACTTGTATCATGCTCTAAGTTATACTTGTCCTCATTTTCATACTCATATTCTTCAGAGAAAAGGTCACAAGGCAGTAAACCTTCCATTCTATCATCATTATATAGAGAACACGTAGGAGTCACATCATGTACATTACAGTTTTCATCATAAGTTTCACTATAAAATTCTGCAATGGTTTCATCCTTAGGTTTGTACTGTTTAGCTGGTGATAAAGGGTAGGCCTGGCCTACCATGTATATATGATCAGGCTCGCTTGAATTTGCTTCCTGACTATTAACCTTGGGAAGTCCATGTTCCGTGACTTGATTTGCAACATAACAAGTCCTTTCTTGGTGGAATTGTTCACAGGGTCTACACCATGGAATTACTTTTTCTACCATGTTAGCTGAGTCTAACTGGTTTGGAATCCTAGGCTCTTGCTGAAGAAACTTATTTTGATTCATCTGATTCTTCCTAGGCTGAAAGTTCCTAGGTCCATTATTTCTTTCCATTGTGATTATTCTATTGTGCATATGATTCAGTTGTGCAGATTGATTTTCCATAAGTTGGTTTTGACTAGTAACCAACTCTTTTATCATGTCTGTTACCTTTTGCATGGGATCTTTAGAGGCTCCCCTTTCTTCTGATTCAATGTCTTTTCCCTTTTCTTTGTTGTATGAAGTGTTTCCCCTAGTGTAACCTGGAATGTTGGATTTCCCTGAAGACTGCATATTCTTTTCTATTTTCTCGGCCAATTCTTGAGCAGTTTTTAGATTGGCCGACTCTTTGTCTCTTAACTGGTACCTCAAATCACCAGTGAAAGCTTCGATGTAAGATATGAGGATGGAGGCATCCTTTGGCTTGATTTCTTTATGGAGGTCCGCAACCACACGCCTGAACTTAGTGTTAAATTCATCCATGGTTTCATTCTCCATCTTCTTAATGTTATGACGGGCAGCAAACAGATGTCTTGGTTCCTTCTTTTCTCCCCATTTCTTCTTAAAACCCTCTAGGAATTAACTAAGAGTTTTATATGAATCATCATCTAGGTCGAGGTACCATTCTTCAGCATCATCTTCTAAGGATAAAGCAAAGAGCTTCATTTTGACATAGTCATGGTCATGGGCAGCATCATTGTAATAACTGACCAGGTGTTTTTCAAACCTTCGAAGACGAGACTTGGCAGTGATGGAATTATTGCCCTGAAATATGGGGAGCTTCTTGATAGCATCTTTTGGAATGGCATGGGGAGCATCTGCTATTTGAGAAAAGTCAAGGGGTTTGAACAATTCCGTCATTTCTTGAGATTGCTGAACATGAATCTCTACAAATATGTGATGGATATCTGAGAGGGTTGGTCTCCTAAATTTTCAAGGTTTCTACGAGAAGTCTGCCTATTCAATCTTTCCCTAATAAACCTTTCGGGATTAGAGAGAGGATTGAATAATTGATGGCGGTTTCTTTGGGTAGAAATTCTTGAAGGGATGTTACACAGTGGAGTCACCAGATGGATCAAGTTTTAATTTTTATGTTTTTTAAAGACAATATCAATCAAATTTTAAAAAAAAATCTTTTTAGTTGTTTAGAAAAAACTTAAGCTAAGTCGTACTCGGGAATAAAAATATTTATCACCGGCAATGGCGCCAAAAAGTGTTTCCGCCTTTCAGACACCTGGGTTACATGGAATAAATATTCAAGCCACTCGGTGTGTCCTTGGGGGCAAGTCGAGTCAAGGTTGTCACCTTGTTCTTGACTCCTCTTTTTAGGCTTAACTCCTAACGAAGCCAAGGGTGGTAGACCCTAATAAGTTACTAAGGAAAAATTATTTAGTATGATAATGGTATTAAAGAGTAAGTTTTTTAGGATTTTTTATTTAACAATTGTCAACAACAAATAACATGATGAGATTATCACAATTAAGCACGAAAATGACACAATCACATATAGATTGAAAGAAATAAACAGTTGACGAGTGCCTTGAAAATGGAGTCAAAAATCAATTAAGAGTTATTGCAAGTGCTGGAATGAATGTTATGCAATTGTATCTTGGTTGATTTTAAATTAATGTAAGAAGATGTGTAATTTAACTTAGGCGAGGGGACTCCAGATATACCCAGGGGGTACTTGAGGTATGTCCAAAACTAAACCGTCACAGCTACCCGCAAGGAATATGTGGGCTGAATGGAGTCTCTGAGGCTGTTGTTGATAATGCACCTGAAGCTGTAATAGATATCGATGCCCTGAGGTCACTTTTAAGGAGTTCCCACTTCCTTTGGGTATTTTGCCACCGTAATGGTTTGATCGAGGCATTGGATTTTCGCCTGATGCTTTGTCAATTTGGGGAGATTAAATACTAATTATTCTAGTTACCCCAATTCTTTTGATGCAGCTTGACTATTCAGATGAACTGCAGCCAAGTACAGAGCATAGACACTGGAGTCTTTGTTATTTTTAGTAAATTTTAAAAGAGGTGTTCTTGTTAAAAAGAAAACCCTCTAGGAACCTCTTTCGGTCCAAGTGGACCTCAATCAGGGAATCAAGAAGGGGTTGATTTTATTATGATTACTAAAAAAAATTATGATAGCAGATGAACCATAAACATATAAGAAAACCACAATTTTCTAATTAGACTACCACGACCCTTTCTTCACCTTTCAGCTCAAAAGGAGGCTCGTGGGGTAAGTATTAAAATTACTTTGAAACCACCAGATATGGAATATGGAAATGATTATAAGTCAAATTATACTACCCTACAGATTAGAACTACACTAGATTGAAAAAATAAGAACAAAAAGTAAAAAATGACATAGATCCAAATCCCCCCAGGGGGGATGGTGAACAGGCCCGAAAGAGACTATTCGAAGAGGTTATTATTTTATTAACAACAATTACAATATAAAAAAACTTAAAACGATCTACTTGGTCCTTATATAGAATGAGATCCAAGGTTTACAAATTGCGAAATTTTGAAATTTTTGGGAGACGAAAACCCCCTGGGGGGTTTCGAATGGTCCAAAAATGCTTTCCAGACAATGCCTCCTCCTATTTTCTATTACATATGCTAAAAAACAGCAATATTATTAGATTTAAATATGACCAAAAGTACTTTGAATGTACTTTTGGATGAACAAACTTTTTACCCAAAAAATATAAGCTAAACCTAGTTTTTTAAGAAGTGGAAAAAGAACCAAGCAAAGCAAGATTTCCTTGGGATATTGGCCTGATTTGGGGGAAGCCATAATGAAGCAATTGAATTGTTCAATATAAAATTTTCAATTCTAAGGAAAAAACCATGCATTCAACAAGCTTTAGATCTACTTTCACAGCCTTGAAAAAAGATAATTTTCCCTAAAACTAGATCTAGAATGCTTGTAAAAATTTCTTTAGGAATGAGATCTAGTTTTATCAAATTTAATTCAGCAAGATCTATGTAATATGAACTCTGAAATTGATGTATCTAACAAATTTAAGGCTGCAAAATAGGTAACCAGACTGATTTTGAAGAAATTTGAAGGAGGAAGAGGAAAGGAACCATGCTTGTTGTCGGGAAATGGATCTGCAAAGATGAATAGTTAGTGGAATGCCGAGGGACAATGCCTTCACAAAACAGTCAAATGCCTAGTGGATTCCAACTAGATCCACAATTCATCGAGCCCCTGTTACCTAAAAACTAACAAACAATCCTGCACAAAAGATTATGAGATCTGGATAGAAATATATGAAGAAAGAGAGGGATTACATGCAAATAAACTTATTTAAACATGTAGTATTTGAATATTTCAGCATATATACTATGAGATATTGAAAATCAAGTAATCTTACTCGCCCAACTATACTCCTATTGATTCAGCTGAATCATTAATCCAGACAGGATTCAAATGCAGAAATTGAGAGAAAGCCAATGGTAAAAAGCTACAAGACAATGTTAAATCCACACATATTAAAGCATTACACAGATTTGGCCTCCAAAGCTTCAATTTATTCCAATATCAAAAGATATTACATAATATTACAATAGCAATAGCTCCTCAATCCAACTCTAACTAGCTTGGAAGAGGCATCCTGAGCTTTATTTATACAAAAAAAAGGAGATCCAGCCCACGAGGGGTGCAAATCCCAAGGAGACATACCACTGCAGCTGAAGGAGAGTCCATCAATTCCGATCTGAAGCTGAACTGAGCCTACCTATTAATCGAGGGGCTGATTGAGCTAACACATCAACCCATAGACTGGCACATCAATCCACAGAGCTTCCAAGAGAGCCCACTCGTGTGGAGGAGAGAGAGAGGGCGCAATTCCCCATTAAGGATGTTGAAGATCAACTCTGGATCTATCCAGATTACCTCCTTCAGTCAAGGATTTGTCAGATCTAGTCAATCTGGTTCATATCTAACTGATTTCAATCAAATTGGATGAGAATCCATTGATCTAGGATTTTGGATTTGTTCCATTATTCATCAATTTATTAATT
This sequence comes from Pseudotsuga menziesii, assembly GCA_001517045.1. NCBI lineage: Eukaryota > Viridiplantae > Streptophyta > Pinopsida > Pinales > Pinaceae > Pseudotsuga > Pseudotsuga menziesii. The sequence goes on from LPNX010849218.1 coordinate 219,545, forward strand.
AAAATAATCAATAATTGATTTTTTGGGGCTTTCTGAACCGAGTGATGGAAAATCACTCAAAACTAGGAAATAATGGGTCCATGGGCTTACAAGGTGCTCTTAGCTTGAAAATGAGCACCTACATGACTGAAACTGATTACTTGGCCGACTTTTATTACAAAACCAATTTTTCCAATTAAACTATTAAAAAATAGCCTAAGTTTTGGAAAAATTATATTTTAATAAAACACACTGAAAAAAATTAAAAAATTAAAAAAAATGAAAAACCTAGGGGGACTTAAACATGTTCATATGACTCGACCATGATGCCTAGCATGTTTATACATTGACACATAGACTCTAATAACCTCAATAGGCCTAAAATCCAAGCTGACCACCCCAACTTTGGAGATATGGATTGAATAACTCAGAAATTATCAGTCATTTATTCAACAACCAATAATAACCAAGGGAGAAAACACCCTGGGCTGATCGGATTGACAAATAAAGTATAAGAGACCGAGTCTTTTATAGACACCATCATGCTAGAACAATTATTACAATTCCCCGATGGGGTATGAACATGTGATATAGTACAACAAGCACTTCCAAAGGTCTTCTGAAGTCTGAACAAAAAATATTTCTCGAGTTCACCAGGCTCACTTGATAAAAAACCACTAAGTACAACTTAGGTGGTAACAAGTATTACCCAGCCTTAAAACTCGTCTCTTATAAGGATGTAGCAACAAAATGTGGTCTGTCCAAGGGTGCAACAAGCTCAAAGGTTACCCCCTCACGAATTCAATCTCCCAACCCATATATTGTTGAAAAATACTGAAGATGTTCTTAAGATGGAAATAAAAAATAAGGACGTAAATAAAATTTTCTCTACATGCAAATATGAAGTAGTAATATGCATTTTAATGGATTTTTTCCACGCGTAGAGGATTTGGACTAGTGGATACACACTAAATGAACCAGGAAATGTGATTATTGTTTATGTTTAAAAGGATTCTTTATATTTCATTATTTTTTGACAGGTTGACTATAACAGAGTTTTTGAAGAAGGTCCATGGTTCTGAGGAAGAGTTGGGATCTTCATCACACCATGGTTTTTAGACTTTTACCCATCCACCATAGTTGTATAAAAAATGCTTGTATGGGCCAGGGTACCAATTCCCCCCCTTCCATTTTGGCATCATTTTGTGTTCGAAGATATTGGAAATACTTCGGGTCATTTATTAAGCAGGATAATATTCATATGTAGCATGGATTATTCACTTTTGCATGGATTTGTGTGGAAGTGGGTATTAACAAAGGGTGCTAAACAAAATTATGTTGTAAATTCAGAATTCTCAAACAATGAATTATGAACATACAAATTTTAACTTTAAATATTGGATTTTCTCTTATTTAGAATGCATGTCCCCAATCAAGAAAACAACCTAAAAAGAAAGAAAAAATCCCTCAAGTCAAAATCTTAGAATCCTTTTGAATATGATGGTCCTAGAAATGTGGAAGATGCAGAAGAAGTCCAAAAACCATAAAAAAAGAATTACAAAAAGAAGGAAATTAGATTATGGAGATAGTAGAACATGAGGCATTCCATAATTTAGGATCCCTTTTTCATCCCTTATTCATCCCTTATTGTATTTATTTATCATTGAATGAAAACTCATTTTTGATGCATACTTGACTCTACATTTGTAAGAGTTGTTGTAGGTAGTTGGGTGTGTTTCTTAGTGGAGGAAGGGTGCCCTTCATCTCGAAAACAATTCCCTTGTGTTTGGTTTCCTTTATCAACAAGTGGTGTGAATTTTATAATTGAATTATGTGGATCTGATTTATTTGGAGTGGTTTGGGTTTATCATTAGCATTTGAAAAAAACATTGTAATATCTTATATGCATTTGTAGAAAATTACATCTAAAAGTTAATCCTTGAATGAATTACATGATTAAAATTTCCTGTAGAATATCATGGTCTGCAACATTTAGATAGAGAATTAGTTGTGTGAATCTAATTAGCTTAGTATGATTTTGAATTTATAATGGAAAAATTTGGTTTTGACAATTAATGAATTTATGTAGTTGTTTATTTAATTATGTAGAGTGTATGAACTTTTGAAAATACAAAGCACTTGATTTCTTGTTTTGATATCAATGAGAATTATAAATTCACAAGCGGTATAACATGTTTTTGTTTAAATTATGTTGGAAACGTGTTGAGATATGGAAGAACCTTGTTAGTCAGATTTGAAAAGTGTCTCTTAATAGGAATTTCTCATAAATTAGATATATAGAAGATTGAATACTTTTCTTATAATCATGTTGGATAGTGTTAATTCCAGAGAAACTAGCCTTTTTGTGTAACTTTTTCTTTATATTTTCTTCCGAGTTTGGCATCTTCAAGAAAGAGTTGTATCAAGTTTTCACTCTGATTACTAGTCATGTGGGATAGTGTCACCTTTTAGCACTCACACTTTTAACACTGTTACGATAGAATTTAATGTTTTGAAGTTTGTTTAGATATTCACATACCTACTTTTAAGGTATTATTCATGCATATACTTTGCACAGTACCTCGCAAGATTATTAACCCCGATTGATAATAAATATTCCAAACTATGTCATATAATTTTGCGCACACAGTAAATTTCAATAATTTTTGTAAGACACACAGTATGGTTATGTGATCTATTCCTACAAAGGAGAGATGAAATTAATTGAAAAATGTGGTCAGTTTTCATGCATTTATGTGATCAAAGAGTTGAAAATAAGGGATGAAAGAAAGAAGGAAAAAGTGTCTACTTTAATGTTTTCTTCTTCTTTTTGTTCAATTTAGATTTATAATTTTTTTACAGTTGTATTGTATTGTATGCTACTTATTTTTCCATGCAATTTTTTTTCATTATTCAAATATTTTGAAATTTTATTCTAAGTCCTGTTAGATAGGGGAAACAAACCAAGCAAACAAAAATAATTTTGCATAGAGCTACCACTCTAAAAACTAGAAATAGGAGCATGAATCCCTTCTTCTATTAACCTCCACCTCTAAACTATTTGCATGCTTAGATTATTAATTATAATGTAGTTTCTAGACACTTATTAGCTAGTGAATTCGAGCCTTCTCTGGAGGCTTCTGCTATGTCTAATCAATTTATTCGAACCTTACATATTTATAGCTGCTGCAATAACTTCTTATCTACTAGTTCTGAAATTGATGATGAGACTTGAATTAAGTATTCCTGCCAACACTACCCCTTAATTCCGACCAAAGTTTGTTACATCACTTAAAAATTGAAAATAATAATAACACCTAAACGTTTAACAAACATGCTTTGGCAATGCCTCTATGGGGTTACATTCTAAATTTCAGAAATCATTATGGCTGTTGGTCTCAATTTCATCTAGGATTACAATTACAAAAAATACTTCAAAATTTCCTTGATATGGCTGCAAACTATCACATCTTTCCTTCTGCTCTTTTCTTTACATGATTTCTTCTTCCTTTTACTCCAAACTTTGCATTCGCTGATTTTCCTAAAATTCTTCATCTTCAGCTTCACCATTTTCTCCATCCTTTGTATTTTCTCAGGTTCTTCATCTTCAGCTTCACCATTTTCTCCATCCTTTGTATTTTCTCCATCCTTTGTGTATGTGCCATATTCATATGCTTCAACATCAATCTATCAATATTAACTTCAATACTTGCATAATCAATGTCAAATACACTATAAACAATAAAAAAATTCTTTGATTTCATCATCATAATTTATTCACATTGTGATTGAGTGCTTTTCGTCCTTTTCTTCAACTATTGTTGGCTAGTTGTTTCTCTCAACACCTCAGAACTTGGAAACATTTGTTATATTTTTTAATATATCATTTTGATTTTTCTCTACTAAAGTTTCTTATTATTTAGCTTCTATTGGTTTCTCATGAATAGCATTTTGATTATTCTCAGTTTTCTCTACTTCAAGAACATCATATTCATGTTATTTGCATAATACTTTATTTGGTTTTTCCATTCCTTTAGAGTTAAGGCCATCATCAACACCAGACTCATTATTCATTTTTTTTTTATCTCTATTGCATCTTTAGTGCTGCCTTTAGCTAATCTTATGACACCTACAACTATAGTTTAGTCCACTTCAACATAATTTTGATTCAAATCGCCATAAAAATTAGAAATGTTATCATTTTATTCAAGTTCTACATCATCTAGGATGCATTCATTTTGAATCAAAATTTAATCACATTCTATAATAAAGTTGTAGTGTTCATCATCCTCACTCTCCTCCTTATCTACTTTTTTATTTCTCTTTGTACCTGCACATTCACAAACAAAATACTTGTTATGAAAATATTTTTCCCTCATGGGATTGGCCGTCATGGGATATTCTTCTTTTTCTTTAGTTTCTTATGATTTACCTTTTACTTCAACAACCTTTACCACCACTTCTAGGTCTTCTTCAACTACAACTTCCACTTGGTTTATGGTTCCAAGCAATATTCTTCCAATCAAAAAATGATCAATATCATCTCTTTAATGATGTGTATCCAATGTCCTATTGAATATTCCCCTTCATCATACAGTATTTCAGTTGTTTCAACAATGTTTTCATCTTTTTCAAGGGAAAATACTTTTGCTTGTATAACAAATTCTTGAACTTCATGATCCACAATGTGTGGGGTTCAAAACATTTCTCAAAATATTATATGGATAAATTTTATACTACTGCAATGGAAGTTTCATGCTCATCAACATCATCCAAAGACATGTCTCCATTGTGGAATTCACATTTTTTATCATCCACATGTGCGCTTACATTTTGGGATTCACAAATGTCGATTTCTTCAATATTTTGTGCTTCTGTGAATTCCATACCAACATCATAATATTCTATAGCTGCCAATGTCTGATCATAATTTCTCCTCTTTTCACCAAAATTCATGTTCAAACTATCCCAAGACTCTTTGTTTGTTACAATTTTAGGGAAAATGTTCTCATCCATAGCTTGTTGAATGAGAGACTATGTTGTTGCATCATTCTTTTTGTCTTCTATTAAGTTATATTTATGTGTTTTTAGCATGGCCTCATAGGCTCCTTGATCTAGTTCTTCAAAACTTTTCAATACTATAGTTCACAAATCATCAACACACAACCTATTATTCATTTTGATTGACCAAAACGCTTAGTTGTTACTTAAGAAATTTTGGGTACAGTAAAAAAAAATTGTTCCATTCATCTTGTGATTGTCCTTAAATTCCATCTTCTTTAGCATATTCCTCAATATTTATCACAAGTCTAACTACAATAGCTTGATCATAAAATTTCTTCTTCATTTCTCTCATCGTTCTTCTCATTCCCATGTTTGCTTGTTTATTTTTATGGTATTCTTTTTTCCTAAGTTAAGCTTCCTAAAGCTTACTCTCAACGTCTTTAGATTATGCTCACTTTAAATATTCACTAATGGTCAGTGAAAACTCATCCAACTTTTCACATTCAATGCTTGTCTTCAATGGGGTCTACTCCACCTCAAATCAAACTTGGATGTTTTTCTTAGCTATGGGAACACCATAGATTCTATATCACTACTTTCTCATCAACGACTATAGGGTACAACCTTTTACCTCAGCAATTGTTTCTCTCATTTATATAGTCTCTATCTTTTTTAGAATTTTGTAGGTCCTTGTTTTCTCCTTAGAGCTTCGACTCTCATCTTCTCCCTTTTTAACTATTTAAAACACTTTTTAAATATGACAAACTTCCCTTTTTAAATAAAATTTGTCTCAAAAATTAAACTTGACGGCACACTTCTTTTGAAGAAAAATCACGCTTGTTTTTCCTTTTAATTAACCAACTTTATTATATATATATACTTTTCTTTTATAAACCCTTTCAAATATTTTCTTTTACAAATTAGTTTTTGGCCATTGTTCTTACCTTCTATAGCATGCCAAATCACTTTTCCAAGCTCCAACATGCTCGAGGTTTTATGAGATTATATCACAAGTCCTCTTAACATGCTTGTATTTTAATTTCCAATCCTGAACATGATATCAAATTTAATTCCTTTTTATAACACCAACTTCTTCCAATTCTCCTTGAGTGATTTCATCATATCTAGGAGTTATGAGGGTGATTCCATGAAGGTGGCAACACATTTTGGACAAAATTGGTGATGAAAACTTGATTTTTTACTCATGTGCTAGATAAAATCCCTCGAAACACATATATTCCATGTGAATTTCGACTTGTAGTAAAAAAACAAATTTCAGAATATTATGTTGACCTCCCAATGATATTTTAAAAAAATATTTCGATGTCATTTAATGTGTGAAATTTTGCATTTAATCAACTATATGACCTTAAAAATTTGAAGAAGTTAATAAGTGGCTTGTGTCCAACCCCAATAATTCAATCTTACATTAATAATTACAAAATATATATATAGGAGCATGATCTACCCAAAATGCACTGTGGTATGCATATTTTGTTTGTTAATTTATTTCGCAATATACAATTATTTAATATTTTTTGAAAGTTACCACATCTTATTTCAACATAATTCTATACACATGTGTCTCCATCCCAGTTTTTTTTTCATTGTTTTCAAAAACTGAAAAACCAAAGATACCCTTTTGAAGAGGATGCGTTGATGTGTGGGTTGTGCATTTTTAAGAAATTTTTGGATGTGTATTTTTAACCCTACGCATTTTTCTTTGAGCTGCTTCAAAGTTGTTGTCAGGTATTCCAAGTGTAAGTTCTAGAACTAATTAAAAAAAACCCACATGAATGCCAAAACGCATGCATGATATCTCAATGGATATAGGATTTGGTGATGAATTTATCAGTATGAACTCCGCTCAGTTGTGTGCCATGAATGATAGGTTTTACACCCTTAGAAGACACAAAGAAACATTGATCCCCTTGTAAGAGGTCTAAATCTCGATTTTGTAGGCCCTTGATCATGGTATGGAGCTCGAACTAGGTATTCAAATCCCTTGATCGAGGTTTTAACAGAAACTAGATCGAGGGTTTATTAGACCCTCGATCGAGGGACTAATAAACCCTTGATTGAGCTACTGTTAAGCACTCAAAAAAAAAAAGATTTGTACATGACTACCAAGAATTTATAGGCACGCTCACCATGTTTATATTTAGTACAAAAAAATGAGGAGTTAAATCCTAGCCGCCTGGTTCTCAACATCTCGTGGACACTAACTACTATAATTCCTATCTATAAGATTATGCCCATGTAGGAAAATTTAGAAATGGGCTTCAAGGACCCAACTAAGAGAAATTAAAAGAAAAATTAGACAAGAATAAAGACCTTTACCTCATTAGGAAAAAACTAGTAATAACCAGAACTATTCATTACGTAATTGTTTTCACATATTTTGAATAAAAAGTAAAAAATATAAATTACACAATAATAAAGGGGAAATGAGAAATTAAAATTTTTTCAAGATGGTAAATGTAAAAAAAAAAAAACATAAGTAAAAGAATAAAAAAATAATGAAATATAAAATAAGAAAGAATAAAAAGAAGGATACTTATTCTCAACATTGTAATAAATATAAAGAATTTTTTATTTTTTATTTTTCATATCCGAATAAATGATAAGAATATAAATGCATAAGAAGAAGAATTGAAGGAGCAATAATATAATACTCATAACCATAGTGAAATATACTAGTAACAAGGGAAGGTGTCCTTTGCTTTTTAAATTTAGTTTTTTGAAACTATTAAAGAGGCATCAAAGTTTAGGGAACAAAAAAACACTTTCCATAGTTCACCTAACATATAATTAGAACTCTCTTATTGTATAGATAAATGTGTACATAAACATAATTGACAATTACAACCTATTACCAACCTATTTCCTCTAGACACGAGTACATTAAGAATGTAGAAAATGGATAAGGCTCATGAAAGAAACGTGACATTCCAACTCACTCCACTCACAAAGAAAAGGATTTTTCGTAGTGATAATAATATGTTGCACCCCATATGTGCGACCTTGCGACCCTCTTTATAACTAAATTTAATGAAGTTTAATTTTTTTTTCTGGACCGTAGATATTAACAAAAACATTCAACTCTATGTTGAAAGGAGACATGTCTTTAAACAACACTATAAATGACATTGATTATGAATATTGTGTGCAATGACCAAGTGGAAAAACTATTGTTTGTAGCAAAATGACCATGATGTAGATACAATAAACCCTTCAATGCATCCTAGCATGATAACTCAAAACATTAACCAATAGTTGTGAAACCTTGATGGTGAAGCCATGGAGTCATTTTGGGGCTTTAACAATAATTTTAGAGTCTGTGAACTACATGCATTTAATTTTTTTTTATGCTTATATTCAAGTGGTATCATGGTTTGTTTTCATTAGAATTGAACATCTAGCTTGTTTATGTCATCAATGGTTGGTAAGGAATTTCAACATCATTTGATTCCTATCAACAATATATACAATGTGTATAGAATGTAGTACAAAAATGTAGTAAAAGGTTTTAAATACTAAAAATACTTTGCTCCTTTGTATATAATTTTTAATTTTAAAAAACAACAATTATGTGATATGACTTTGAAAACACTGATTTTTATCTTAATCATCATGTTCTATTCCGCTCTAGGATCTAAGCTTTAAATATCTGTCCCGAGGAACTATATCGTAGGTAGATTGTAGTCCTAAGAATCTAGGTTGAGTGGACACAAGTCGCCTAAGTTCAGCTCATAAACTGAATTGCATGCATGATTGCCATAGTATTCTTTTTGTATTGAACCAAGGAGAGCAATGATGCATGCAATTCAGTTGATGATATGAACTTAGGCGAGTTGTGTCCACTTGACCTGAATTCTCAGGACTCTGATCTACCTATGATATAGATCTTTGGTACATATATTTAAATCCCATATCCCAGGGAATTAGAATAGAACTGAACGATTAAGATAAAAATTAGTGTTAAATTCAAAGTTTTATCACATAATTGTAGTTTCATTAGAGAAAATTTAACCTCAAAATGGGCCTTTTAACTCAAATTCAAATTTCATGTCATCATGTGTTAGCCAATGAAATTGCTTTAAATTTGAAATACCGTATAGGTCTTAAACATTTTTTTAATATAAATTTGGGGATAGGTATCATAAAAAAAACTATTTTTTTGTTTTTATTTTCGACATATCTCCATGTGTTTTTACTCAAATTTTGATCAGGGGAGCTCCTTGGATGTGGAAATAAATTCCACATCCAAATAGTACCCACTTAGCATACTTTTGATGGACCCCACTACCCCAAAAACAAGAAATACCTGAAAAAACGTGATGAGGACATCATCATCACATTTTTTCAGGTATTTCTTTTTTTGGGGGTAACGAGGTCTGTCAAAAGTATGCTGAGTGGGTACTCATTGGATGTAGAATTTAATTTTGCATCCAATGAGCTATCTTACTCAAAATTTGCGTAAAAACACAGGAAGATATGTCAAAAATACAAACAAAAAAGTAGTTTTTTTCTTTTCTTCCTCCAAAATTAATAAATATTATTTTATTATTTTAACTATTATTTTATTATTTTTTTTATGAGGCCCATTTTGAGTTGAAATTTGCTCTAATGTTTAAAATTAAAAATTACATATGAAGGAGAAAAGTATTTTTAGTACGTTTAGAGATATGAAAATGTGAGCATGAAAAAAAATATGACCTTGTTTCCTTGGGTTATGATCAATGCCCATTGTTTACTCTTCAAAAATTGTTATCGTGTCACACATTTGTAGTTAATATTGCTAGTAAATTATTGAATGACATTAGAATTTACGTCAATAACACGTGACTAATTGTTTTGGTGTTTCATAATGCGAAGAGAGGAGGAAAATAAATAAAAGAAAAGGTGTTATGGTGACTTTGGGATCCGAAAAACAAAAAGTATGGAAACTAAAGATGATACTAATTCTCATTTCGACAAGAATTGAAAATGTTCAATGACATGAACTCAAATGGGTATTCAAAATACAAGGTGTCCAAGCATCTTTCGGAAGACTTCATTAAATGAAACTTTACATGATGCATATGGAAATACAAGGTCAAGATCAAGATATGAGTTCGATGAAGGTCTCTAAGACCATCAATCGAGATTTTACACGTGTTTAAATACCTCTATTGAATGTTTATGTGTGGTTAGAGAAAAGCTCGATTGAGCTAGCAACTTAATTGAGATTTTCAAAAATTTAACTAAAAACATATTTAAGTCACCATATTCGTTTGTGCACATGAATATGGACACCCAAAAATTTCTTTAATCAAAGTTTTTAAAATCCTGTATTGTTCATGGGAACAAGGTCTTCAAATTCAATTAAAATCAAACATAGAATTGTATGATAATAAAATTTAATAAATCATAATTTCAACTAGAAGAATGATACTTGTGGGTAATAGTACATACCTTGAAGAAAAAATAAGTAAAAGCATTACTACTACAATTTCCTCTAGATTTTATGAATAGATATTAGTCGTAGAGTAATCGAAATCATAGATGTGATTGATTGGATTCATAGATGTGATCAATCATATCTATGACCCAATTACTCTGCAACCCATATCGACAAATGAATACAAATGACCATTTTCTATCCAACAAATGAAGTGAATTAAATATTGGGTTTGTTTCCTATTTATAGATGATTAGAAATGCTCGATCGAGGTCTTCTTTAACCCTCAATCGAGCCTTTTTTTAACCCTCGATAGAGGTCTTGAGCCATCGATCGATGGTTTACCATGCACTTGATTGAGCATGTTATAAACCCTCGATCGAGGTGTTAAGATCTCGATCGATGATATAATAAAATCTCGATCGAGGTACATTTTTTTGTTTTTTCCGAAATCGCCTTGCCAAAAATTGTAACCCACCTCCATGGATGCACCCATGAATATAAACCATCACCTTTTTTTAATATATCTAGGGCATTGATTTAAAACTGTACCTTGTTTGTATTATCTTACTGCACTTGCAACCCTCTTTTTGACACATAACTTTTTCTTCACATCCTGGTGGCTTCCTTTTGTGTGAATGATCCTCTCCTTTTTTGACATAGACACTGCTACGACAATCAATACTCTTGAAATCATTTTCTGTAGAGGACCTACACTCTCAAACATAGAGGTCCAGTTTTAGTGGACTCTCCTTCTTAATTATATCCTTTTTAAAATATTCAGATGCAAATTCAACTTTCTCACCCATCGACACTAACTCTCAAGTATCTCCTCTCTTACATGTAGTTGCTTCACTTAATCACCTGGCAGTAAACTAGATCTTCATCTCTCACTTGGCCAACCTTTATCCATAGTCTACTTGGAAACCCTCATGCACATGGGACAAAGGATGCTCTAACACTATGGTAGTCAAGAGGGTTGCAGATAGATGGTAATGGAAACAAAAAAGTGATTCTAACATAGGTGGATCATTGACCATCTATGATACCAGTATGTTGGATAGGATAACACAAACCAGACAAATAGAAAAATAAGTATGCATACAACAAAAAATATAAAAACCAAAAATAGGAGAAGAACTCCCTTATTCTATTAACCTCCACCTCTAAATTGTTGATATGCTTATATTATTAAATAATACAATGTAGTTTCTAGGAACTTCTCAGCTAGAGAAGTCGATCCTTTTCTATAGGATTCTACTATGTCTAATCAATCTATTCATACCTTACAAATTTACAGTTTCTACATTAACTTCTTATCTACTAGTTCTGACATTGATGGTGGGTACAATTAAGTATTCCCTCCAACAAGGATGGGTATACTTTTATGTTATGTAGAAAAATTTTCACTTGTAGGAAACATTTTAGGAGAATCTAACATTTTCGTGATGGAAATTAGAAATAAACATGTTGCAAAATTAGACATAATAGGATATTCATGGGGAAAACAATTTTAGATAAAGATAGATAGTAGTTGATAAAGTAAGAGAAAAAAGTTGGGCACGCTCGATGCATTAAGAATTGGGATATCCTGGGCCAGTGTATGGATTTTTTTAAACCATGGGGGTGTGACATTGGTTGTTGAGAAGGAATGAACTTTGTATATATAATAGGCTAGTGAACCTCATAATGAAACTACATTTTATAGTGATTATTCCCCATGGTGTAGTGTTTGGCAGTGAAGGTGGTTTAACAGTGGCTAATGGGATAGATATTTTTAGAAACCAGTTGCGCAATGAATTAGGAAGTGAACCACCTACACAGAAATACCTCAATCCAATGTGAATGCAGACTAGGGATTTAAATTCATAGTTTTCATTTTGAGAGAAACTATTGTAATTTTATGGTTTCTAAATGTAATATATTGATTCTAATGGGTTTAGAAACTATTCTCATGCTTATGAATTCCAACAAAATCAGCATTACTTAAAAGGATAATAGTTTTATAATTTATTCTTGTGCCAATTAATTGCATCAAAATCACCACTCAGTAGAAGGCTAATAGTTGACTAGTTCGTAAGTTTACAGAGACTAGATAATTGTAAGATAAACATAATTGAGAACCTTTAATACTCTCAGATGATAAGGGAATCTAGGTATACAATCCAATTGAAAATACAAGTTCTTTAATGTTTTCCATACCTAAAAAAATAATTATTTTGTAGAGAGATTAAAGAAAAATGTCCAGATTCCTTAATTCAAGATAATTTGAATGTGTTTATGTGTGTTCATTTATTCCATAACCTCAAATGTATACATTTCTAATCATGTACAATAAATTACATATATTTGATGGGTTAACAAAGCCCATTGAAAAACTATATTAAGTCTCTCTCACCCAATTAATCCAATGTTTTTCTATAAAATTTTGAGGACTTTTGATCCATTCTAACTATCTAGCCCAAAGGTTCTTATCCAATCAACGTGCTTGATGCGTTAAGCATTGTTACCATTGTGGGTTCATGTCATGGACCCTCTTTCCTATTGTCTTGTGTTTTTCCTTAGCATGTGTATAGGCATTGGTTGGGTTTGGGTGCTTCGACCTAGTGCATGAAATTCAGATCTTGAATATTGAATACAAATTTGACTATGTTAATTATTAAAGTATTAGGATCCTGGGTGGGATTTTTGGTCATCCGATTCAGTGATAGAACTTGGTGCTTTGGTGTGGAAATTAGACTTTGATTCATGCGATTTAGTGATATAAATTTATGCTTTGGTTTGGCACTTGGACTTTGACTCAGTGGATGAAATAAGCTTGGTATTTACTTGAGAGAGGGTGTGTTCATCATGAATTAGTGTTATATA
>LPNX010849250.1:12551-38887 GCA_001517045.1 Pseudotsuga menziesii
TGACATGTTCAGCAAGTTCACTAGTTAGTTGCAGCTGTTTCTTACTCACCCCTTTTAAGCTGGACTTTGCAACCTCTGCAATGGCATCGCATAATAAGCTTATGTCATCCTAGGCTAAGCTAACAGTGTTAGCTGATTTGTCCGCTTTCCTCTTCTTATGTGGATGTTGTTGCACCTCTTCCTAGGCCTTATTTACCTCCTCATCAGTAGGATTACCATCTGAATCATCATCATCCTCCTTTTTCTGTTCACTTCCATCATCATCAGAACTTGGCATCTGATTTCCTTGGTCGTCACCTCTACCATGTCCTTCTTATTATTCTTGGTCATCGCCATGACTATTCCATTAACCATTTTGTGCATTAGGGCCTTTGATAACATTTTCACCTTGGTTAACTGGCAAGTCTTCTTAGTTTTCACCTTTAGGCATCGGCTCTACTAGTGGGTTGCGCCATTTTTCTGGCCATTCCTGGACAATTTCATCCACATCATCCTCGGTGATCATAAACCATGCCTAGTGCGCTTGCTTGGTTGGGTCTTTGTTCAGTTCCAAAGTAGTGTTATTCACACTGACCTAGAAGTTTATAAATGATGTGTATCTATGTACCGTTGCAGCAATTACTCTATTGGATTGCCTGATAACATCATGCAATACCTTGGCATGCAGGAAGAACTCGATGTTATTGTCCTTCTGGAAGACCTTGTTTTTTTTAATCTCCCAGAGGTTCTGATACTTTACGCCAAGGCAAAGTAGTGGGACATCCATTGGCTGGTAGTATGATGGGTCAAACCACATAATTAAAGAGACTAGGATTAGCAACCAGGAGTAATGAAATTTGTGCCTAGGTTCCTCCTACATCTGCTCTACATCGTCTATCAGTTTGTTTAGTAGGAACTGTGACCAATTGAAAGTTACACCTGCTACACACTATTTTGCAAGCTCTACTATGCCGACGATACACTCAGTTAGCCTCATCTTGCACAACAGCTTGTAAGATAGGATTTTGGCTGACAACCTTACCCTGTTGTCCTTTATGGGGCTGATGAGGAATACCCTACTTACGTGTGGAAGCTTATATTTCTGCTTCATCTTGGACGTATCCGTTTTCTGTTGCAAATATGGCATCAGGTCTATTCCAGTCTTGGGAAGGCCTGTTATTGATGAGATGAGATCAACATCAACCGGGTACAGTCGATCGAGCCATAAACACCCTCTGTGAAAACAAAAAAGGAGCTTTTTCACATACGCATTGACTTGCAGGTTGTGTCCGAAGTGTAGTATGAGCACTATGTTCAACAGTCCTGTTAGCACTATTTTAGTTTTGCCGCAGTTAGCCTTATTTCCTAAAAATTCAAAGTTTCTCTTGATGATCAAATGGTTTTCAGACTTTCCCCATTAAAACAATTTATCAAAATTCCAAGGTGGTGAGAAGAAATAGGTTAAAGAGTTTTGGGTAAAAGAAAGAGAATTATATATGAATCAAAGTTTTATAAAGGTGACTTAAAGGTTTAAGTTATAAAGGAAAGATTTTGTATTTTTATAAAAACAAAATTTGTTTTTATAAAAATATTGAACACAGATTTTTAGCCCATCTCCAAGAATGAGGTCACATCACATGGAGTCCATGCACTCAAGTCAAATTCCCAGCACCGACCTCTCAAGGAGCAATACATTGTTTTGTTCCTTGCTATACATTAAAACTGCTGAAGTATATAAAGGTCAAAATGAATACACCCCTTTTGCATGTGGGATAAAGGCATATTATGAGAAATATAAAAAAAATAAAAAAGAAAATGAAAACATGGATTAACAAGAATGCTATGTAATTGTTGGGTTGAATATTGCATGTATATAAATGAGCCAATTGTAATGGCAATTGCATATGGTTTGGATAAAAAAATCCATTTATCTTTCAACTCATCATGTGCTATGCAACATAATTAGGAGGAGGTCATTTTATTTTACTTGCAGCATTGCAGCAATTGTTGGATAACGCATGGAAAATACATCTGGAGTGCTGTACATTCAAGATTCTAACTATAGCATTACAGAAATCAGAAGTGATGCAGCCATCAGAGATTGTTCCATTCATATGCCTGAGTATTATTTCAAAGAAATTTCTTATTAAAATTTACGCAGAAGCAAAATGGATCAATGACATAGATCAAGGCCCAAAATCATCTAATGGTTCACATTACATTTGTGGAATGATGTTAAACAATGGATGGGATGGACAGTCAAACCAACAGGTGGAAGAGATTTGCATCTCATGTCAATTTCATGATGTGAAGTTGCACGAAGCAATTAAATTTTTCAATCAGCGAAATGATGTTAAATGGTAGATAGGTTTTTACAGTCAGATTGGAAGGTGACAAAAATCCACGACTAAAAAAAAATTCTCATTGTCAACTAGCAAGGAGAAATTAGGTTTTGATATTATCAAAAATTTTATGCCGCATGCAAGTTCACACACGTGGTAAACATCCATTATCTAGTCCAACTGATCAACCGCTTAAATTAATGCCACTGGGTGAATGTGAAGGGAGGTTGGAAAAACAATGCTCATGAACATTGTATTAATTGTGGATCAAATGAGCTCAATTCAAAATTAAAGCAATAGAGCATGGTTGTTCTTTTTATGAAAATGGATGTTTTGGTCATTATTTTAAATCGATTGTTCCTGTCGAGCCAAGATGATTTTTCAGAAACTGAGAGAGGTTCTTCTTCATAACACACCTATCTACAATAATGTCTGTTAGGTTTTACCCAGGTGTTGTGGATTGAGAGAATCAATTTCATCTTCAGAGAGAAAATTTCCAGATTTTTAAATGACTGTTTTAGTCAGTTATTTCAATCAATTGTTTCCAGAAAAACATAAAGCATTTTCCAAAATTGAATGAGGTTTCTCTTAAGAACAGGGTCATGTTCAATAACATCTCTTAGTTTTTACACAGGTCCTATGGTTTAGGAGAAACGAATATTTCTACAGGCTATGTTTTAGGTTTTTCAAAGGATTGTTTCAGCCAAATGGAGTTGAATTTCAGGAAAATGAGAGAGTTATTTCTTCATCCTAGGAATACCTTCAAAAATTTCCTTCAGTTTTTATAGAGGTATCATAGGCAGGGAGAATTTAAAATATCTTTACAGGGTATTCTTTCATAAATTCATAGGTTTATTGTCTGATTCATCAGTTTCAAAATTAGATTCTAAGGAGTGGGAGATGAATTAGAGGAAATGAATAAATGGGTTTTGTTTTGTTGGGAAAATTTCCCATTACAAAAACCTCTTTCAATTTTTGCACAGCTGTCACCATCTGGGATATCCAGGAGGGGATTTTAAGCCTGTTTTTCTCCAATTTGTAACAATTTTTTATTCCCGAATGTCAGTTTAGAAAGTCCAAAATACTATAAATTTACCTCCTAAAGAAGGAGAAAGGGTTGGAACTGATGTAATTTTGCAGTGTATGCTTTCAAGAGTATTTTAATAAAGTTGCAGAGCCGAGGTCAGCATTTTACACAAGGATTCATGTGTTGTTTTTATTACAGTCTGTTGCTTCCTTTCTCATATGAATTTTTTTCCAGTTTATCTCTCCCATTATGTATTCTTTCATGTTTGAAATAAGTGTATAAAAATTTGGAATTCATACATGCCATGCTCCCTCTATTATTTCATATATTCACCAAAGCTTTCTTCTAAAGTTAATACAGAATTCATTTTCCAATGCTCTGTGTTGATGGTCTATTCATGTTCCTCTTTCCCACCAGATAATTATAATTTTACTGTGATTGAATGGCTATCTTGCCTCTGTGTTGAAATCACCTACATAAGTTTTGTTTATCTCTGTTACACATATTGACTCGATCAACCAATGGTTCTATGTCTTGTTTCAACCATCTTTTCAAAAAATTCATATTTTCACTTGTACATATCTGGGATTGTTAATATTTGGTGAGAGATCCTGTTATCTCCCAAAATAAATTTATTTTGATAGTAGGAAGAATGTTCTTGTGTAATGAAAGATATGAGTATCACTGGCAATTTGAAAGTCTATGTTTTTTATTTGGATGAAAATTTTACAAGTTATAGCTTTCGATGGCTTAGGGGAGGACTATTATATCTCATTAGCCACCGAAAAGCTATGTTTCGGCAGCTAAAATGTTGAACATAGGGCAAAAGCGAACCACCAAAAGCAGTCTGAGCAAGTAGAGTCAAAGTAACCCTTTCGGTGGCTTAGGCGAGACTATAGAAAACTCATTAGCCACTGGAAAGGGGCGCTTTTGACAGATTAGAGAGAGAAAGAAGAAGGGTTTTAACCACCAAAAGTGAGTGGTGAGCAGCATTGGGAAAAAAACATTCAATGGCTTAGGCGAGGCTCGGAACATCTCATTAGCCACTAAAAAAGGTTGCTTTGGGTAGATTAGAGAAAAGTGCAACACGTATGCTAACCACCGAAAGTAGGAAGATAAGATAGGGAATTTTATTAGCCACCGAAAGAATAGGTTTTCGGCAGTTAAAAAAGTTTTTTGACAAGGTCGTTATCTGCCTAAAGAAAAATTTTACCATGACGATGGGGTAAAGGTTTTGGCGGCTTAAGCAAGAAAGACAACACTTTGTTAGCCACCAAAAGCGGGATTTTTGGTGGCCAGCTGACAAAATCCTGAAGGATCTTAACCATTGAATGGGAAAAATAAGGAAACGATTAGGAACTATCACATGTGACCCCATCAGCAAGAAAAATGATCATTTGTGACCATGACTAACCACCGAAAATATCTAGGCCTATGTGACTACGTGGGGAAATGTGAATAATGTCATTATGCAATTGGCAAGTTCAAGCCCAAGTTGAAAGACAAAGTGGTTGATCAGAGCATTGTGCAGTTACCCAACAATTTCATAACTCAAGGCCTAGTACCACTAGAAGAGCTGTTTGAACACAATGACATCCCTTTTAAGCCTACCAAAAAGGAGCTAGATCCTGCTATCCAAGAGCAAAATATAGGTATCCAAAGCCATCCAAAACTGATAAATCTGTCTACTAAATTGAGTGCTGATTAGAGGTCAAAGTTTTGCAGCCTGATAAAGGAGTTTGTTGATGTCTTTGCATGGGAGTACAGTGACCTGAAAACCTATGACACCAATATCATCCAACACAGGATTCCTTTGGAGAAGGACACCATCCATTTCAAGCAGAAGCTGAGATCCATTAGTCCTCTCCTATTACCAATAATTGAAAAAGAGATCCATAAGCTCCTCAAATCCAAGATCATAATTCCCCTCAGTCACTCCAAGTGGATTGCAAACCTAGCAGTGGTAAGAAAGAAAAATCAGGAAATCAGGTTGTGTGTGGATTTTAGAAACCTGGACAAGTGTTCCAAGAAAGACAACTACCCACTAAACAAGATGGAACACCTGTTGCAGAAAGTCTCATCAGCTAGGGTTATGTCCTTCCTAGATGGCTTCTCTAGACACAACCAATTTGATGTGCATCCTGATGACCAATAGAAGATTGCATTTACCACCCCTTGGGGCACCTTCATGTATGCTAAAATGCTATTTGGGCTAATGAATGTCGGGGCTACTTTTCAGAGAGCCATGGACCTAGCTTTTGTAGGGTTGAAAGATAAATTTGTGCTGATATATTAGGATAACCTAACAGTTTAATCTCATATCCATCATGACCACTTGCAGCATTTAAGGAAGGTATTTCTGAAGTGCAAAAGGTATGGAATTATATCACTAGACCCTAAGAAGTCCCAGTTTGCACTCAGTGAAGGAAAACTCCTAGGCCATATAGTCTTAGCTGAGCATGTAAAGATCAATATAGTAAGGGTGGAAGTAATTTAGAAGCTCTCAATACCGAGGTCAAAAAGAGACATTTAGTCCTTTATAGGAAAGATAAACTTTGTCAGGAGGTTCATCCCTAGTTTCTCTAAGCTGGTAAAGCATATAACAGTCATGCTGAAAAAAGAGGTAGAAATAAAATGGACTGACAAGGAAAGAAACTCTTTTGAAGACATTAAGAAGGCTATCATGGAGGCCCCAACCCTTATTAGTCCTGGCTACACCAAGAGTTTTTACATTTTCTCTTTTGCATCCTATGACACAGTGGCAGCTGTACTATTACAAAAGAATGATGAGGGTCTTCATCATCCAATTGCATTTTTCAGAAAAACCTTAAGAGATGCTGAGCTGAAGTATAATATAATTGAGAAGAAATCTTATACTCTCATAAAATCTTTGAATACTTTCATAATTTATATTCTCCATGCCAAGGTCCTTGCATATGTCCTTTCATCTACTGTGAAGGATGTCTTGACTCAGCCTGACATTGAAGGGAAGAGAGCTAAGTGGATTTCCAAGCTCATTGAGTTTGATATAGAGGTGAAACCCACTAAGCTAGTGAAGGGACTCAGTCTGGCTAAACTCATGGCCAAATAAAATTGTGAACTAATGGGAATAAACTTCACATTTGTCAAATCGGCAAAGGTGCAGACTGTGGTAGCAACAGAAGTAGATCAAGATCAGAAGGAAATTCCATCAGTAGCTAAAAACATATCTTCATGTGAGTGGTACTCAGGTATTATTCATTTTTTGCAAAATTAGAAGTTTCTACTGATCTCACTCCTAACTAAGCACGAGCTCTTAAGTTAAAATATGTTAAGTTTTGCATAATCGACAAACTACTGTACTGGAAAGATCAGTCTAGAATTTTGCTAAGGTGTCTAGCTAAAGAGGAAGTAGAGTAGGTCATGCACCACTTTCATTCCAGCACATGTGGGGGCCACCATTATTGGAAAACCATAGCCCACAAGATCTTAAGGGCAAGATACTATTGGCCGGTCCTCTTTGCTGATGTATGCACTTTTGTAAGGGCCTGTGACCAATGCGAAATATTTATAGGGAAGCAAAAACTCAAATCCTTACCCCTTAGGCTTATTGTGCTGAATGGGCCTTTCCAGTAATGGGGTCTGTATTTCATTGGTGAAATAAATCCATCTTCCAGTGGATAGCATAAATGGATCTTAGTAGCCACCGACTACTTTACCAAATGGATAGAAGCAGTACCCACCAGCAATGCAAATCATCAAGTCATCAAGAAATTTTTATATGAGAATATCTTTAGCAGGTTTGGTTGCTCGATAAGGTTGGTAACTGATAATGCACTAGATTTTAAAGCTGGGGCATTAGTTAACATGTGTGGGCCAATGGGCATTCAACTGGTGCATTCCACCTCCTATTATCCACAAGGCAATGGCCTGGCTAAGTCATTCAACAAAATTTTATTCAGGATCATCAGGAAACTGTTGGAGACAAATCAGAAAAGCTGGGATTCAAAAATTAAGTTTGCTTTATGGGATGATAGGGTAACGGACAAAAGATCCATAGGGACTTCTCCATTCAAGCTAGTTTATGGTACTAAGGCCAGTTTCCCTATCTAGCTCATTCTTCCAGTGGAAAAGTTCTTTCAGGAAGAGGAAGATGAACCAAATGATATGGTGAGGAGGATGATGGACTTGGTGGAGTTATAGCAAATTCGGGAGCAAGTTATAGGAAAATCATAAGCCCATCAACAGAGGATAAAGGGCATGTTTGACAAAAGAACAAAAGTAGACAACTTCCAGGTTGTAGATTGGATCCTCAAGTGGGATGCTGTCAGATAGGACAAGGGAAAACATGGAAAATTTGACTATTTGTGGATTGGCCCTTTTGTGATAGCCTAGGTACATAAGAATAACACCTTCAAATAGCAGAATCTGGAAGGGGAAGATGTATTTGATGGCCCAGTGAATGGGTAGTTTTTGAAACTCTACTTTATTTAAGGCTCTGAGGCCTTATTATTGTAAATTAGTAGATAGTAGGTTGTTTTTTATTACAGAATAAACTCCATGCCCAATGGAACAATAAATAATAGTGTAAAGTTATTTAGTTTCTTGAAGGGAAAGGCATTTTGGTCTGGGATTCTTGGGATATTACTAGGAGGTTCACATCCCCAAATAGGAGCCAGACGTTATCTCACAAAATAAATTTATTTTGATAGTAGAAATAATATTCTTGTGTAATAAAATTTATGAGTATCACTGACAATTTGAAATCCTCTTCTTTTTATTTGGATGAAAATTTTACAAGTTATAGATTTCGATGGCTTAAGCGAGGACTATTATAGCTCATTAGCCACCGAAAAGCTATGTTTCAGTGGCTAAATTGTTGAACACGGGGTAAAGGTGAACCACCGAAAGCCGTGTGAGCAAGCAGAGTCAAAGTAACCCTTTCGGTGGCTTAGGCAGGACTATAGAAAATTCATTAGCCACTGAAAAGGGTCACTTTCGGAAGATTAGAGAAAGAAACAAGAAAGTTTTTAACCACCGAAAGCAAGTGGCGGGCAACATTGGGAAAAGAACATTCGGTGGCTTAGGCGAGGCTCGAAACATCTCATTAGCCACTAAAAAAGGTCGCTTTCAGAAGATTAGAGAAAATTGCAACGCATATGCTAACAATCGAAAGTAGGAAGATAAGCATCAGGTGAATAACCCTTTCATCGGTTTAGGCAAAATCTAGGGAGTTTTATTAACCACCGAAAGAATAGGTTTTCAGCAGTTAAAAACATTTTCTGACGAAAGAAAAAGTTCACCACGGTAGTGAGGTAAAGGTTTCGACGACCTAAGGAAGAAAGACAACACTTTGTTAGCCACCAAAAGCGGGATTTTCGGTGGTTAGCTAACAAAATCATGGGGGATATTAACCACCGAAAGGGAAAAATAAGGAAACGGTTAGGAACTGTCACATCTAACCACGTCAGCAAGAAAAATGATCATTTGTGAGCATGACTAACCACCGAAAAGATCTGGGCCTGCATGACTGCATGGGGAAATGAGTGAAGAAGGTCATTATGCAAATGGTAAAAGACTAATCTGACTCGAAACCCTCAGTCTCCCTCCACCTGTCCAAAAGATCATCAAATAGCCACAAATGCTCTTGCTGAAGTAGGTTACGGTTATGTGGGAAAAGAGATCTAGAGGATCGATTTGCTGTCATAATTTTTGTGACCTCAACCTCCATAATGACAGAAAACCCTCATAATCAGTGCCAGGAGACTCCATCGTATTTTATTTTTGAAATTAGCATTTTCTCCACCAGAAAAACTAGCTTTGAAAGAGAAACCTGCTAAAGCACACTGTATACAAGTCTTAAAACTATTTTACAGGTACCCAGGAGATACACCCATCAAGATGAAGAAGAGTGGACCAGCTCTCAAAAAGGAGCTAGGTGATATTAGTTATTTAGAGGCACATCCAGTTGTTTGCAGACTTTTCCAAGAGGTGGGCTACTACAAGTTCTGTGAAAAAATACAAGGCTTCCATTAGCAGGTGGCTGAAGCTTTTTCCCTCTCATTTGATGGTTCAAAAGCAATCATAGGAAAAGAGGAGTTTCTCATAGATGAAGCACTAATCACAGAGTTGACAGAACTCCCTTCCATAGGAGAGAAATGGTTCAATACCACCATACCAAAAGAGGTGGAATTCAGGTCTTACCTTAAGCCTGAGCATAGAGGAAGGATATGGAAGAAGAGTGTGTCATCATCATGGCTAGAAGAGAACTGGCAACAACTGCTAAAGGCCATTTTGGTCTACTTAACCTATGAAGGGAGATATAATAGAGCAATGATCTACCATTTCAAGCTCATGAATCACTTCACAGGTAAAATCCCTCTCAATCTGCCCTTTTATTGACACAGAAGTATAGGGAATATGACACATCAAGTAAAAGCACAACCATCCAATATTGATGGTAGGATGTCCCACCATGATCTTATCCAGCTGCTGGTCCAGGAGTTGATGAAGAGAAGAAACATGGCTTGGCCTTATGTTCTATTTTGGAATGGCTTTGAGACAGGCCTTCATCCAGAGGAGAAAGGGAAGTCTTCTGCCAAGAAATATAGCACCCCAAGGAGTGGGAAAAGAAGGAGGAGGGCCATTTCCCCAGCAGCAACAACAGAACAACCTCCCTCCTCTTCCAATACCAATAAGGAAAAAAGGAATTTGGACTTCAATGAGAAAGGTCAAGAGGAAAAAGAACACCATGAGAATGTCTTAAATCAACCCTATTTAGATTATAAGGAAGAACAAGAATAGGATGCAGCCCTAGATTTGTAAATTGTACCAATATCTGAAGCATTTCCATCCCCCACAGCATAGGGGCAAGAGGAACCAACAGAAATGGATTCCTTCAACAAGCCTAGAAGTCAAAAGATCAATCAGCTACTGAGGCAGGTTTATGAAATGGATTTCTTGGAAAGAGAACTGAAGAGAAACAACAAGACCTTTCCCAGGAGGAACAAGCTACTACACAAGTCCTACCTAGAGCAGAGAAAAAGATACATTTTCTTGAAAAGGGTGAACACAAGATACCTGAAGGATAATACCAGATTATACAGGTTGGTTAGGATCCAAAGGCTGCAACTGAAGGAAGCCAAAGCAAAGCCTAGCAACCACCTCGCCTTATCAACCCTATCTAAAGCAAACATCAGTCTCCAGCCTCTTGAAGCTAGCCAAGGAATTGTTAACACTCCTAGCACAAAGCCTATAGAAGATTAAGACAGAGAAAATAGGCCTGAAAGGACAATTTTGAAGAAACCCTAATAATTTTTGCAAAATAGGGATTTTCAGTGGCTTAGGTGGACACTGGGGCAGTTCATTAGCCATCAAAAGCACCACTTTCGGCAACTAACGGTTCTGATAAACTGGCCTCTTAACCACTGAAAGCAGACAGAGGCTTAAAAGAAAGACTTGGAGTACAGAACTGATTTTCGGGAACTACAGATGGTTCATGTACGTGATCTGAAGATAAAAGGTGCTGAGGGATGCATGAGAAAAGGGTCTGTGTGAGATCCACTATGACATAACAGCACCAAAAGACACCAACCCTAGTTGTCAAAAAGAAATCAGTGGTTTAACTGGAAAAGGAACAACATCAATGATCACCAACAATCACTTTAGTTAATTAAATATTCATTCAGTAAACTAAATCTTCGTTATAGTTAGACAAGTAGTTAGGTAGGGTTTCAAACCCTAATTTGCAAAAATTGTTACTTTTGTTTATTTTTGTAAAAAACAGATCCAGGTTTTAGGATATGTATATTTTGTAAAAGGCTATAAATCCTAACACTATTTTTATAAATAAAGTTCGACTTCGAGGATTTATAAGCCTATACTATTGCCAGCTTCTCATTTTACTCATTCTAGAATATAAGCTCTTTTGTTATGATTTGTTCAACCATCATCTCTGTCTTTACTGTACTTATGCCTGAAAGTGTATTTAGATTATTTTCAAGTTGATTAATAGCTGATAGCTGTCATCCTATTGGTGTGTTAATGTGATTTGATTTATAAGTACTATCCTTATCATGATTTAGCCATTTATATGCATATGTTTTGTATGTAAGTCCGCTAGCTTGATGATTTCTCCATCCCTGCACCTTATTGTCAAACTACTGAACAGTTGTAACTAAAAGCCTTGTAATTGAGTGATTTTCATGCATGTCTTGAGAGTGGAAGGTTATATAGGTCACCTGGCTTGATCCATATCAGAAAAATGTAAAAACATTGTAAGTTACTAGGCATTCTCAAACTACCACCTAGAGGAGTTTCCTGGAGTGATAACATATCCCTCTCAGAAGAGGAGAAGGCCACTTCTAACTTCGAAAGTGGTTCTACTGTTACATTGGAGCGGGCCTTCTGTAACCTTTGGCTCAATTCCAGTGCTAACAAGTCCCCTGCAATCAATTCGACTAGCCTACTCCATTGGTACTAAGAGCAGGGGATACATCGGCTAGGCTTGAACCATAAGCATATATTTTTCCTCTCCAAGCCCTCCTTCTTGTGGGTTTTGACATCTCTGAATGAGAGCTTGGAAACCTTTGACACTATGTCCTTCAAGAGGGGCACACAATTAGGGATCATGCATGTTACTAAGATGGTATGAACTTTCATTGGGAGTGTCACTGTTTTTGCGTTGGAATTTCTTTGCCGAACATACTGGGGAAATATTTCATCTTCCCTGGCAGTGTCATCATCTTGGGGAGGTGAGTCTAGTGTATCTTCCTCCATCAAGTTCTCCTCGGGTATATCTGCAACGACCTTAGCCTTGTGTTTCTTTGATAGTGGAGGCTTGGATGACTCTCTAGTCACTCTCTATCTAGGCTGTCTTAATGGTACAATCAGTTGTGGGCCTACAAATTGTGGGTTGTAAATAGGGTTCACCATAAGGCCCTAAAAAAGGGGTGGAATAGGGGCCAAACTGACCATAGGGACTAGTGGCTTCCTTAGTTGTGCCATTACTTCAATTTTTGGTTCTTTCTTGGGTTGTTGAACCTCAGGTGATTCAATATCTTCCTCAATTGGTAACGTCGGTTTGACGGTTACATCAGATAAATCACTAGCACTAGAAATATCTATAACCATGGGTTTTGGCTCACTCACTGTTAAAGGCTTTGGATTTGGTTCTCTTGACTCTCGTTCTCTCTTCATAGGTGCAAGTAAAGTGAAGCTTAATGATGAAGCCCATTTTTATATATGCCTTCACATCCTACAGTCATCACTTGATGGGAGGCCAAAGTCTTTTCGATCACGTGGCTTTCTCGATTGTTGCATTCCTTATCAATTCAATTACTTGAGTTCAAAGTACCTGTCAGGGAAGTTATGACAATTTATGGCGACGACAGCTGATGGGACCAAAAATCATGTTGTCATTATGTTGTATTTTGTCAAATTAATGATACTTAGATGTCATCACCGTCTCGATATTCACTAAATATTTACACATTAATGCTGGGAAGTCTGTCATTCCCAATTTTTCCTGCGTTTTTCCTGGTTTTGTTGTAAATATGCAACATAACAGTTTCCTTCCCTAGTTCTTTGCATTTTTTTTCTTGTGCATGATGCAATCTGACCGAGACATGTCATGACCATCATAATAAGGTTTCAGAAGACTTTCGTTCACCATACCTGCGACATATGTTCCATCTATTTTTTGTAGTTTTACTGTGCTTGCGTCAGTGATATGCATGATCATCTATGGCCCTAGCCAAATCATTTTCAACTTCCATGGATGCTTAAATTTTTTTTTGTCATATAACAAGAGAAGTCCTTCGGCTGTGAATGACTTAACTCGGATATGGTGATCATGCCATGCTTTCTATCTCTGCTTCTCAACAATCTAATGGAATCCTGCGATGAAGCATTCCTATTCCATCTGAACGAGCTGTGACAACCTTTGCTTGACAGCATCTCCATTGGTGCAAAAATCCTTAGGCTCAACAAAATGCAATCCATTGGCACAATATATTCCTAGCTGTACAACAATCTAAATGGGTGGTGTCGTTTCACTCTCTTGCAACTTGTGAAATACTCCCATAGCAAAACTAACACTTTCTGATCCTAGTCATCTCGGCGTACGTTGCATACCTTGGTTAATGCATTATCTACAATCTTGTTGAAATATTCAACCATTTCATTCTCCTAAGGATGATAGGGTGTCGTATTCTTATGTTGGATATGGAACTCTATAGCAAGCCCAACAATCATTTTGTTAAAAAAATGCATACCTTGTTTGCTGAGTAGATTTTTTGGACAGCCAAATCCGGTCACCACATTCTCAAATAGAAACTTCACCATAGTCACAGCAGTGCAATATTTGATAGGAGGGGATTCTGTCCATGTGGTTAAGTAGTCTGTTGCAGATATAATGTAGCATGGGCCAATTCTTTTTCTTGGTGGAATGATTGGTTCGATGAAATCAACCGCCCACTTGTTAAATTCTTGAATTGTTATCTACTGCACTAGTGGCATCTCTTCACAATGTAACAACTTTCCTATCCTTTGGCATATATCACATCGTCTGCAGAAGCTCTTAGTATCCATATCTATGGTTAGCCACCATAGTCCTTCTTGTAATATCTTGAGCACAATTTTTGTTCCAGCATAGTGTCCTCCTGTGACACTGACATGTCCTTCACTCATTACACAAGGTATCTTATGGTCAAAAACACACCGACGCAGTATCTTATCCGCACCTAGATTGTATAGATGTCCCACAATTAATGTATAATTAGCAGCTTTGACAACCAAATGCTTCTTCTGATTAGTGGACAATCCAAGTTCATAGCTCGTGCTAAGGAGATGGATGATAGCATTAAACTTTGAATTATGATCATCCATCGTGTGGATCACAAATAGTTGCGCATCGGGAAAGTTATCCTCCAAACTAGTTGGTTCTCCACCACTTTATATCTATGACAGGTGTTCTAGCCCGAAATTCAATCGACCAGGTTTCACTATGACCGCGAAGTCAAATTCTTGAAACAGGAGGAGACATCGACAGATCTTCCCCTGGACACTGGCTTGTTGACTAGGTACTTCAGATTTGAATGATCTGTGTACATTTTGAAATATCCACCCAACAAGTAATGTTGTAACTTTTGAAGTGCATAGACCATACCAAGGAATTCTCTCTTTTTCGTGGTGTAATTTGTTTCCTGTCGTCAACAGTTTTCTACTAGCGAAAGAAATGGGGTGGTTAAGCACCCCCTCTCCTGGTTGTCTCAATACTATGCTGAGCATGATAAACGATGCGTTGACATGAACATGGAATTCCTTATTCCAATATGGAAACACAAGTATTGGTGCAATGGCCATCTTGTTCTTCAATTTATCCAAGCTTTCTTAGAAAGCTTAATTCCACTAAAATTTTGCATCTTTCTTTAATAGCTTCTCCATAGGGGCAGTGATCTCAACATACCCTCTGATGAACTTCCTGTAGTATCCTGTGTGTCCTAGCACTCTTCTAAGTTGCATGACAGATGTTCGTGGTGGTAAGTCAAGGACAATAAAAAAATTTGTTGGGTCGAGCAAAATACCATCACGACAGACGACGTGACCCAATAGTACACCAAATGGTGCACAAAATATACATTTCTTAAAATTGAGCATGATCTGATACTAGCGACGGTGACCCAACATCGTGCACAAAATATCAATATGTTCTCTTACTAAGACAAACATATTCCAATCATCAAAGTATACCTCAAGAAATTTATGAATAAAATATTTAAAAGCAGACACTATTATTCTAGAAAAAATAGCAGGTGCATTCTTGAGTCCAAAGGTAATTACTATATATTGGTAGCTTTCCCATTCGAAGGTCATTTTCTGGCGATACTCCTTCATGATTCTGACTTGATAATAGCCAGAGAAGCCATCGGTGAATGAATACATCTCTTGTCCTCCAATGCTTTCGAGTACTTCATCTATAAATGGTTTTGGGAATGGATCATGCATGCATGCATCATTCAAATTCCTTAGTTCAACGTAGATCTTGACTTCCTATGGTTTTCTTATCCTGGATCACTATAGGCCTGATCCACTCTTATTCCTCGACAAGTTCAATGATTCCTACGTCGAGCATGTGACCCAATTCTTCTTTTACCTTTTCTTTATATCTTTGGTTCAACCTATAAGGTCATTTCTTAATGGGTTTAGCATCTGGTTTCAGGGGTATTTTCATCTCTCCCAGGTCACCAACTATCCCCTTCATCTCTGGAAAATTAGTAGGGAATAGGTCCTCATACTCATGTAGCAAGTCTATGACCTTTGCGACTATTTGTTTGTCCCAATAATCTCCTATATCAGAAAAATTTGGCTTCTATGGCATCCCGATGTTTACTTTCTTGATTTTTAGTGGCTTAAGGAACTGGTCACTTGAAATACCACTTCCTTCTACTGTGTACATGCCCTCATATTTTGGTATGTTTATGTTAGTCAAATCATTATCTGGGTCTCTAGCTAGATTGTAACAGGCCATCCATTGCTGAATGGTCACCCTACACTAGTGGGAATTTCCCTCCTCGACAGGGATTTCAATGAATATCTTCTCCTTTATCATCTAAAGTGCAGCATCAACAGTAGGTTTCTCATCAGTAAATTCAAATGTATTTGCAAATTGCTTAATGAGCCTGTCCCACTCCTGGGTTGCTTTTCGCAAGTCCTTCAAAATCACTTAAGAAGTCGCAAGGTTAGGAAAACCCTCATATGTGGGAAGTTCTCATAGCTCGTTTTCCACCCATTGCACAGACCTTGTAACTCTGATGCACCTTCTCATAGATACCTCATCTAATTGGTTTTACCAATTCTCCAAGGCCTCCCCTAAGTCAAATGTGCATGAACTAGCACTCTTCCAGCTCATGTTTCCATTTGTTGTTAGATTGATATAATCTTCTTGTAAATTAGTGACATTGTAAATATTTTCATGATAGTCACCTTGTCCATCATTATAGACGGGCTCGACATATATTTGTCACTCCAATGGATCAATGGGTGACAATACTCTCATCTTATCATCCTCAAATGAGAGAATCCTCTTTTTGAAATTAATAATGGCATGATTAGCTATGGACCAATATATCTCGAGCCGTGCAGGATAAGGATCCTTGTCATCGACGATTTTAATGAATTTGAAGTCTGCAAATGTACACAACTCATCAATATCGGAAGGGACCTAACTCAACCTCCCAATTGGTAGGACCTTTTTCTGATTTGCAAGTCTCAACTAGATAGGAGACTAGTACAAGCATGGCTTTCCCATACTCTCCCAAATATTTCTTGTCAAAATATTGACATCTAATCCCAGGTCTAAGATGATGTAATCCATGTCGTAGTCACCTATCTGCACCCAATTTTGAACATTTTCTTGATATGGTTAACCTTCTTTCAAGGTTGTGACTCTTTTGGGGTTTCATCTATTAGTGCTTGTAGTTTTGTGACAACATCTTTATCTTGGATTACTGCTAAGAAATTTGATATAAATGACTTGAGCTTACTAACCATTTTTGGGATATGCTTCTGGAATAGCTGTTGGAATCGTTCAGGAATCTCCCTTACTTCTCTTGATGTCAACGGTTGTTCTTGATCTGTGAATTATGGTTGGACACCCAAGAATACTTGCTTCTTATTTTGGACATAGAATGGTACTTTTTCTACATCATGGGTCATACCTACGGCTATAGTTGTTCTTACAAGGTTTCTTGATCCGCCCCGGTCGCAGCACCTCCTTGTGTTATGACAACAATGTTTGGGTCTCTTGGCTCAGCAACAATCATCTAAACATTGAGGTTAGGATTCAGATTTGGGTTCAAAATATGCACATGTTTAGGATCTGCGATGGCCTGAGCTTTCCACTTCGTAATTAATTGAGGACATTGCTCCACATTATGGTCCTATCATTTACAATATGAGCATGTCGTTGCAGGATGTTGGAAATATATGGCATAGTGACCCAACTATCCACAGTTATAGCAGTAACCTGACCTATTCCTCTGCCAAGTCCTCCTCCTGCTTGAACTCTCAAGTTTCCACCACCCCTTCCTTGCGGGTTCTATTGCTGAGGTGGGTACTGGTTCTGCTGGTATGGTGGCTGATATTAGTTTTGTGGTGCATATCGAGTCTAAGGCACATATTGCAGATGATACGAGTTCTAATACTGATTAAGTGTAAAATGCACATGCTGATATGATGCTTGCGTTGGTTTAGTCGGAGTCTTCCCCTCATTCTTCATCAAGTAGGTGTCTACTGTCTTCTCCTTCAGGAGCTAGTATGCTCTACAATCCTTCTCTTCATGTCCTACTGACTTACATAATTTATAGAAAAGGTTTGTTGGTGTACTTACAACCTTTTTTAAGTACATACATTCCTTGTTGTGATGTCCTCTAGAATGGAATATGCGGCACTATGGTAGTCCATGGGCACTCAACGAGTTTGGCGCACCCGATGAGATATAGTTCATGTAGGTCAGAAAATTATCCTTGGTGTGTCCATCCGCTCTTGATTTTGTACACCATAAGTCTTCCTGGGCCTCTTTTCCCTTTTTAATATCCTAAATTTTGATTTTCAGATTATCCATTTGCAACTAAATATGCACCATTCCTGCGGCACCATCACCGATTGGAAAGGCTTCTAGCTTCATTTCCAACTCTAGCGCTTCTATCTATGAATCAATATTTTGTTGCATCAATGGGCCTTGAATGTGTGGTAACAACATAGTAATAAACCACTCTTTATGCTACACATCCAACATCTAGAAACTTACTTTGGTCATCAAGGTTTTAAACCACTAGTAAAAGTCCCATACGGACTCTGCCAATTATTGTTTTATCTATTTGATCTCAGTGACACACTACGACTCAGATTTAGGTTTTTTTAACTCTGAAATAATTGCAAGTTGTATTTCTTCAAGGGTTTTATGTGGTGTTCCTGGTGGTACTACATAGAACTTCATAAAACAATCAAGCGCATGACTCTTCAAAGACGTGATCATCTGTGCTTTCAGTAGGTATGCATTTTGAACCAGACGAACCATCCATACAACCTCACTGAGGAACCAACATTGCTTTGGATCTTCTGCTCCATTCCCATTGAATGTGGGTAGTCTAATATCTGCCCCAGCCATTGAGTTGGCATCGAGGTTATCTGGAAAATATTTTAAGGGAGGTGTACCCTCTTCCACTCTAGTCGCAATACTAACACTATCAATATTAAAAATTCTTTCAGGAGATGAGGCTCTAGACCTTACCTCTAGAAATACTCCAGTTTTGATGCAGTCATGCCCTAATCTTGGTGTCTCCACGGGCTCTTCAGACTCATCTGTTTCTTGTTAAATTAGGCTATAGTTCTCCTCTTCGTTGCAAGACCCTTATTCCAGCTGTGACTAATTTCGTGTTCACTTTCCTCAAACAGACTAGGATTTTGTCGACCTTCCTCTGTCTTTTTTCTTTTCACTGATCGTAATCTCTTTCCACTCCTTAGGAGTCCAGCTTCTAGTTCAGGTTCTATACTACCTGGGAACATCTCAACTCACCATTTCCCATTTTCTCTGGAGATTTCTCATGACATATCCCCTCTCTTTGAACATGCATATTAATTACTCAACTACAATATTCCCTTTTCATAAACTAGCATCTTGATCCATGTACTAATTGATAACAAATACCTTCTTCGTGGCCCTCAGAAAAATTTTCTTTCAGCCTCACTATATGAGGTTATAGTGTCTACTACAAACTTAGTAATATATCCTTCCATAATATTGTCGACCCAAAAATCAACACCTCTAGAGATGGTATTACTTACACTGGTTATCTCATGAACCAACTGACCGTTCCACTCAACCACTTCTCTTCTCTGGAAATTTGTCTTCCTAGTTGCTAATCTTGACAACCACTCATGCAAAAAAATAGGGAACTCTACAAAGAAGATCTCATGCATATCAGAATATATGTACTTGTCCACCTATTTTTCTATGCTCAACCGTAATCCTGCGCTTACTTCATGCACAAAAGATAGTCTGTTAGACTCCAACGATTCCTCTATTTCCCTTTTTATTAGATGCAAGAACATTATCGTTGACTCAAATGATTATGGTCCCAAAAACAGAACCATTTTTTTGCCTCTATCTCCTTACTTACATGACCCAAGTTTCAACAACAAAAAAATACCAAGACACCAAAAAACATCAGCCCAACAGAGCAAGCTCAGTTGGCAACACCCGCAAGGCAGGCGCTGTCTCACCTGAGATATCTTAATGTGTAACTGCCAGAACTAGGTTTCTGAAGCCGGTGAGGGAATATAGTCCCTTGGCATGCAACCAAGGTGCTCAACAGAGATAGGATGATGGAGTCTATTTCTATGCGATAGACATGCAGCTATGTGTCACAACGTGCACATGACACAACCTTTCCCTTAACCACTTAACCACTAGTGCAACGATGCGACACAACTGATTCCTTATACATGACTGGAAGTGTGCAACTTATATTGTCACTTAACAGCTTTAATCAAGAAACCATACATAACCTGTCGAGGATGCATTAACATTCATTCATTCCTTAACTGATCAGTAACCTTATGATGTACATTCACCAATAACTATAACAATATAAGCAAACAACCATTCACATAACATCCAATAACATCTAATCATTCAACAAAGGAAATTAACATGGAAACCCATATGGGGAAAACCACCAAGTTTCTCTTCATCTAGAATCAGAATTGGTTATAGCACCTTACAGTATGCAGCTTACAGACTGTTCTTAAGATATGTCTGTCTGACTCAATATTATTTCTCTCGTGATCTCTGGTGTATTTGTCCTATCTAATCCTGCTGATCGACACACATACTAGATAGACTCTTCTACTTTACTAGTGGTCTACGCACTCAGTTGCAAGATCTCTAGCTCAAAAGTCCTCTACTATACTCCTCTTCTGAGTCAATAATAAAATACTAACTGAACCTAAATTACTGAACAAAGTCAAGCTAACTTACTTCACCAACCCTTATACAGAGCGGGCTCTTCCTATTTATAGTATTTACCAGACCGCTCCAGGTCAACTGAGTACTACCCAGTTATTACAGACTCAAGTGGTTGCAAAATATCTACAATTACATTAAATTCCATCCCATACCTAGCCTGAAAAGTCTTGTATGTCATTAAATACAACCTTAACTACCTGCAGAAAATGTCCTTCAGTATTCTATACTAGTCATAACTAGTCGCAACAATGTCCTTGGTCTTCCATCGGTTTATCCTTCTGGAGACTTCGTCAGCTTGTACCTGTTCCACTTTAACTCTTCTACCTGCCTCTTCCACCAACTCAGATCATCCTTTCCTCGTCAAAACTATCCTCTATGCTTGCGTGTTAGATTCTTTCTTTATGCACTTTTCCTGGCCCAACATAAGGTTTTGGAGAAGCTTCAGACTCTATTTGGAAAGACAGATGAAATGAGGGGACATAAACTTGAGAATGAGCTGATCTCATTGAGTCCCAGTAGCTTCGAATCCTTGCAAGTATATTTTTCCATGTTTAAGTCCCTTGTTATGCAGTTAAAACAATGTGGAATTGAAAAGAAGGATGAACAACTAGTATTAACCATACTCTTGAACCTTGGTAGGGAAAAACCCAGTAGGAAAATCATCCCTTAAACATGGACAGGAAACAAAATTTTGGAAATCTTGTTATCAATCATTGTTCACCACATGATCAGGAATCCTAGGCAGTGATTTGAGATTACTAAAGTTATTTTCACAAAATACTTTGGTGAATATATCTGCTACTTTTTCTAAAGATGCGCAGTAGAGTAGAGCAATTGTACCATCATGCACAATCTCCCTGATATAGTGCATATGGATCTCAATGTGCTTGGTTCTTTGACTTTGAACTGGATCAGTGGAGATTCAAATGGTGCTTTGATTGTCACAATATATGACTATTGAAAACTCTGATTTGAGGCCACATTCTTTGAGTATCCCTTGCAACCATAAACATTGAGTAGCTGCATTAACAACTCCTCTATACTATGCCTCTATATATGAGAATGCTATGGAACTATGATTATTACTTGACCAGATAATTGGTCCTTCTACAAGCATGAACACATATTCTGAGGTAGACTTTTGATCTGTGTTGTCATATCCCCAATCACTGTCATTAAATCCAAATAGCTGTAAGTCATACTTTTCTTTGTAGAAAATCCCATGAGTCTTTGTTCCCTGAATAAAGTTTAGGATACTCTTGGATTATATCCAATGGATCTCATGAGGCTCATCCATGTATCTCGAAGCCACACCAACTACATAAGATAATTCAGGTTGATTATGTGTAAGATAAAGCAAATACCCAATCAACTGCCTATACAGTGTATTATTTACCATAGGAGAAGAACCTGCTTTCTCAAGCTTAACTCCTGAAAGGAATGGAGTATTGCTTGGCTTGAAATATTCCATGATGAACTTGTTGAGAAAATATGAAGCATACTTGGATTGATGGACTTTGATTCCATGTTGGTATTGAGCAATTTCAAGACCCAAGAATTGGCTCAACAATCCCAAATCTGTCATAGAAAAGGCATGGTTCATTGCATCCTTCAAGGAGTCAATCTCTTTATTTGAGCTTCCTGTAATCAATAGGTCATCCACATAGAGAATATTAATCATTAAATAACCATGAATCAGCTTCACATACACATTAGGATCATACTTGCATTGAACAAAACTCAGTGACAACAGAAACCCGTCAATCTTGGCATACCAAGCCCTAGGGGATTTCTTGAGCCCATACAATGATTTCTTTAACCAACACACTAAATATGGATTAGATAAAAAACATTTTAGTTTCTTCATATAAATCTCTTCATTCATATCTCCATTTATAAAGTCACATTTCACATCCATACGATGTACCTCCCATTGCTTTGAAGTTGCAATGGCTAGAGCTAGCCTTATGGAGTCCATCTTTGCCACTGGTGCAAAGGTCTCGTTGTAATCAATACCATGTAACTAAGAGTATCCCTTGGATATAAATATTTCCTTATATTTCAAATTTGAACCATCAGCAGAAAACTTAGTATTAAAGACCCACTTACACTTCACTATCTTTCTCCCTGGGGGAGATCAACCAATTCCCATGTGTTGTTCTTTTGGAGCGAGCTGATTTCTTATTTCATGGATGTTTTCCATATTGGATCATGTGATGAATATTCATATGTTTGTGGATCATAATCTATCATCAATTAACACTTCTCAGCAAAGAGTGTATATTTCACACAAAGGGCACTCTCAAATAGAGATCTAGTCCTCCTAGTGTCATTAGGATTTCCAACTAGTTCCCCAGCTACATGAATGGTCCTTTCTTCCCAATTTGGTATTATAGGGCTGTTAGTATCTGCAATTAATTCATCACTACCATACATATTAGAATCATCAAACTCATTAGTCTCTTCACTTACAATCAATGGTTGTGGTGGTGAAGAGGACTCTCCAACTTCAACTGTTGCTAAAGGCTCTTCTTCGAACTGAACAATTATTTCAATGAAGGATTTGTTAGTTCTAAAGTTGATCATCCTATACACTTTTGAATATTTAGAATATCCATCAAATAGGTACTCTTCGATTTGGGGTTGCAAATCCTTGCTCTTTTCAGTTGGAATTCTAGCCCAAGCCTTTGATCCAAAAATCCTGAAATGGGTCACATCTAACTTGTGCCCACTCCAAGATTTTAAAGGAGTCATACCATAAATATGCTTATGTGGCACCCTATTCTGGATATAGGATGCACAATTTATGGCCTCAGCCAACAAATTTCGTGGCAAAGTTTTAGCCTCCATCATGCAAGTTGCCATCTCCTTCAGTGATATGTTATTTCTCTCAGTAACACAATTTTGCTGTGGTGTGTAAGGAATAGAATGCTGCATCTGGATACCTGAATATTTGAAATACTAGATGAGCTTAGAATTGACATATTCTCCACCATTTTAATATCTGAGGATCTTGAGTTTCCTCCCAGATTGGTTCTCAACCAAGGCTCTAAATACTTTGAAAAGGTCAAAAACTTGAGACTTATGCTTTAGTAAGTAAACCCAACAATACCAAGAAAAGTCATCTATAAAGGTGAGTGCATATAAGTTATATTGAATCATGGACATATGAGGGAATGGACCAGCAATGCCAATATGGATCAACTCATGAGGTGTAGAGGTTCTCTCATGACTAGCTCTCTCATACTTGTGCTCTAGGTGTTTTCCTAGGATACAACCTTGATAGACTCCCTTAGAAAACTTGAAATTTGGTAACCCTATGGCCATATCTTTGTCACTCAAATCAGAAAGATACTTGTAGTTAATATGGCCAAATAATTCATGCCAAAGCTTTATTGCTTCATTAGCATGAGTAAGAAGAGCAGAGGGGTTTGAATAGGGTAGAAAAAGGGAAAACTTGTATATCTTCAAAGTGTGATCAACAACACCTTTTTCTATGCATTTACCATTCCAAATATATGTTATTTCAACTTCATAGAGGGAGAATATGACTTTCTTTGGAGAACCAGTGTGAGTCATCTGCTACACTGACAAGAGATTAGAGGCAAGACCTGGAACATACAGCGCATTATTGAAATTACCATGGTCAAGATCAATCCTACAATTTCCCATACTGTAATTCAGAGAGTTATCTCCCAAAAATATTGGTGGACCTTTCGACATGTCAAGAGAGGAAAAGATCTCCCTTGTTGAAACCATATGTCTAGAAGCTCCATAATCAATGATGAAGCTAGGTGAACTTGAGGTGCCAGCAACGAAGGCATGTACTCTCTCCTTGTCTTCTGAATTTGATCGTCCTTCCGTCTTCTTTGAGAAATCATGAAGGGAGATGTTGTTCTTCTCTAGGATTTGGGTCAACATGTCAATTTTATTTTTTATACAAGAGCTCTTAGGATGATAGCCCTTACTGCAGTATGCGCACTTTCTCATTTTTCCTTTATTCTTCTTCTTCTGAGGGTTATTCTTGGAGACTAAGGACTCCTCTTAAGACTTTGAATTTTCTCTCTTTTTCTTAGGTGTATTTTTAGATTGTTTCTTTATTTTTGAATCCACCTCCAAATATCTACCAACCAAAGCTTGGTCTCTGGAAGGTTTGATGGTTCACATCATCACCAATTTATCTTGCTCTTGAGTGAGGGATTCCATGAACTCAACAAGCTTAGGATTATTCCAGGTTCGAGCTGTCAATTTAGTGGCATAGAAGGTAAAAACAAACATTGAATAGTCTATACCAACCTTTCAAATAATGGTCAAAACTAGTTGCTCCTCCTTTTCAATCCCACATTGTATTAACTGCAAAACAAGGGCCTTAAACTTGGTAAAATAGAGTTGCAGTGATTCGAAGCTACTGGGACTCAAGGAGGTCAATTAATTCTCAATTTGATGTCCTCTCATCTCATTTGTATTTCCAAAAATATCTTAAATATTATCCCACTCCTCATTAGGATTTTTCAATGAATCAAGATGAAAGAGGAGGTCTCTTGAAATACTCAGACACAAAAGACCATAGGCCTCATCCCTCTTGTTGTGCCATTTGATTTTCTCTACAGCTACATTGGGTTCTGCCTCAGTAGCCATGGTAACCCTGTAGAGACATGTCTCTCTCAAAAATATCTCCATCTTAGCTTTCCAGTCAAATAAATTGAATGGAGTCGAGATGATCCTTTGAGATTGGTCCATATCTCAGCTCCTATGCCCTTCAGTCAGCAGAATGCGCTCCCAGTCAGTGATGTAGAACCTACAATAACAATTTGGAAGGAGAGAAATAAATATACAAAGGATCTAATACCATGTGGAAATTGAACCCAAGGGATGGATCACTTACACTCACTAAATTGCTAATCAAACATGCAAAATTCACACAAAAGAAGACTGAAATTGGAGCATAAATTAATCCTGTATTGAATAAGTGTACATAATCCAACCATATGAAGTAATAGGCTACTAAAATATATAATTACATGAGATATTCGAAAGCACTAGATTTCTATTTGAATTGGTCAAAAAAGCAAGCTTACTAAATCAAGTCAAATCCCCCACAAGTCCAAAAAGGACTTTCCAAATCTGTGAAGATCATCACAAATTGGATAAAGAAAGTGGGGAAGCTAATAAGTTGTGGAAAGACAACTCATTCATTCCTTTTTTTGGAGAAAATGAAGGAGGATGACGTGGGAAAAAAATAAGGCAATTTTCCCCTAGACTAGCTTTTCCTTTATGCCTTAAAAATGTTGTAAAGCAAGGTAGCTTTCAGAAAATGCAGATATGCACTTTTAGGAGCTAGAAATAAAAGAAGACTTGCTAAATAATGTTTTGAGGATGATTGCAAGGTGATCCATGACCCATTTTAGCAATTATTTACTTCTAGGAACATGTGGAAATCAACTAACATAGAGAGGGAATCTAGGAATCTAGTAATAAGACAAAAATTATTTAATCAATGTCAAATATGGGTAACTATGGGTTGGTTATTCGAACAGCTCTATCTTTCGCTATGGTGTCTTTGACCCAAGAAGCTTGAACTATCATTACCTTTGTTTGTTCTTTGGAATGATCTACAAGTCAATTTTAGTTGCATGACTAGAAACATATCATAATTTCCGGAACATATTAATAGTGACAAATATATATCACATAGCCATGCGACTATTTTAGCTAGTTCTACAACATTCATCCATATCATGTATACATACAATAATTTCTAGATGAATTCTACCCTAATGTTATTAAGAGTGTGTAATACTCCTAATATTCCAGCAACTAGGTTTCAATCTAGATAAGTAGTAATGGAATGTTGTACACCATCACTGACTTCTTACCCATCATGTGCAATTTAGTAGTATAAATGCAAAGATAATCAAACATCAACTGAATATAAACAAACATATAACCAAACAATATCATGAAATCAAAATTGAATACT
>LPNX010849250.1:39055-50826 GCA_001517045.1 Pseudotsuga menziesii
AAGATATTGATATTTAGTTTCTCCCATCTTCTCTTGTCTTATTATCAGTCAAACTTATTCTTGTGTGCACTATTCCCACATCTACTGAAGGTAATCAATTCTTTCTGGAACGCATTCATATAATGAATGAATCCCATGATCTTGGGATTCCATTCAAGGTGGTTATAACAATATCTTATTCTTGTTCGGTTGTTTCGTCAAAGAATCAAACACTTCCTTTTGGTTTGTTCCAGGATGACACATGAGGGATTAGATGATATTTAATAAAATATGCAATGATTCTCTTGACTCTAGCCTTATCCTCATCTACCTCTGGCTCTTAGAACTTTCTTACTAAAATATTGATCCAAGTGAATTCTTCAAGGATCATGGAGGTCCTATACTTCCATACTTGGAAGTTGTGAACTTCCCCGAGTCATCAAGTTGGGTGTGATTAGTCATTTTGAAATGAGAACCTCAAATGTAAATAGAAAAAATTTAGATCTTACCGATTTGAGGTGTAAGTCCTAGTTCCAGAGGTGGTTGATCTAGGGTTTGTTAGAGAAACCCTAATTTTCAAAACTTGGAATTTCAAACTTCTGATTGGATATAAATATTGGCCTCCTAAAGGTGAGTTGTCCAATGTACTCCTTTTTTAAAAATAGTGGAAGGAAGCTCCCAGAACAGGAGGCCCTAGTTTTCCAATTTCTTCTCCAGAAATTACTGATATTGATTTTGATGTATCTTTGAAGTTTTGACTCTTTAAATTCTGAAACTTCTCAAAGACATAGCTTGATATGTCCTCTTCCCAACCCCATAGTTTAGAGAAGAAGTGGATTCTCCAAGTGGGACTTATGTTGAATTTCCCAAGGTTGGTTTTTTGGGGACTGTTCAACATAGAGAACTTGTACGGATTTCCATGTGTCACTGTACCACATTGTGGGCTTTTTATCAAGCCAAATGGAACTTCTTCATCTGAGTGCCAACATTCTTGATGTTCGTACACAAAAGGACATATTAGGATTGAAGTTTTCTAAAAAATTATAGATGGGCATGACTTGGGATGCATTTACCCTTAAACGAGCTTGCTATATAATTTTTCTAAATGTTGAGTTGCGTACGCGACTATCTCCATTGCAACTAACGTACTGTACATGACTATCTGCATTGCAACCCACGTACATCAGCATATGTGGATTTCCTTTGAGCAACTTGCGTGTCATACGTGGGTTTCCTGTATCAATACTTGCATACACCTTATTTTGACCTTAAAAAATATAAAATGCAATTAATTGAGATTAGTTGGGCCTTAACCCCTAACTATACCAACTGTTTCAACCACCCCAACCTTCAAAATCATTCTATTTTCCAAAGTATAAATAAAGGCCTTGAGGAGGTTATTGATCAATCATTATTGGAGACAAAAGTTATGCTGGTGGTATATCTTCAGAAGTCTTGGAGCAGCAGAACTCAGAGTCCTTTGGTTGTAGAGGAGTCCTTGTCTCAGAAGTTGGGTTGTACTCTTATCTGATTGACTGATTGTTAATAAAGAGAATTATTCTTCCAACATTGTGTTGAGTCTATTTCGTGTATTGTGGTTAATGAATGTATTTGATTATATATTTGATATATTTTTTATCTAACCTCTTATATATACATGCATGAGATATTACTTGGAGAATTTTCTCTTTACAAGTGAAAGAGATGCATCCATGGAAGATTTGGAGAGAAGAGGAGTGGGAGAAGATCAAGCTTGGATCAACCGTCGGTAATCGGGTAAGTCAATACTTTCTTCATATTACTTTTCCACTCTCTGGTAAAGATGATTGTTTGCAAGGTCAGTATTAAGTTTGTAACCCCAGACCCTAGGTTACAAGGGTGCTTAATCCTAAACAACAGAACTAACGACTCTGTTGGGGAGTCTAGCCTGCTATGGATTAGTCGTGTAGATACTTGCCCAGTCTTTGCTCTGATTCAGTGTATGGTTTTCTATCTTGGCTTTGATTTGTGGTAGTGTTTTAGAGACCTATATTATTTTTTATTTTTTAGAAAATTTGTATTGTGTATGTGAGTTGCTGTGCTACACAGTCACATACAACAACTTGTGTATGTAGGTTTCTATATTGGACAGTCACGTACGATACGTGGGTTTCTCTATTAGACAGTAGGGTACATCTTTTAGTAGCAATTTTTTTAATTTTTGGGTAGGGTTGCTTGTCCCTATCTTATTTGGATTTTGCTCTGATTTGGGGTCTTCTATTGCTGGCATCTTGCTGTAGGTCTAAAATTCTTGTACACCATACATTGTGCTTTGCCTGTGGTATTGTAGTCATTTCCTAATACTATGTCTTATATGATTAGCTTGATTTCCTGAGGTTAATTCCTAGTAAAGTTCTTGATTCTTACATCTTATGAATATTTTATTTTTAAAAAATCAGTTTATCTTTAGAAAAGTTTTTGGATAATGATGGGAATGACTTGGATGTTTTAGAAGCTTTAAAATCTAACTAGTACTATATCATTTAGTGATAAATCTACTCCGATTATTTAAAATTTAGCATGTGAAGGAATTTTATTTTTATTCTTAATGTTTATAGATTTCAACACTGTAATTCAGAGATAACTAGTTCTTCCCAGCCAGTCTCCATTTGTTGTAGCTACAATAGATCCCATGTTTTATCCAAAACATGGGAGCCACACTTTTTATATGCAAAGTCAATGTTTGAATTCCTTAGTCATTTTTGGGTTCCCATGTTGTTTATCATGGTTTCTATGTCTTTGTTATGATTGATTTAATTAACTATTTTCCACTTTGAAAATTGATGCAATTTTGTGTGTTTTTTCTGAGTTGCAGAAGGAATTAATTTTTCCCAAAAAACGGTATTTCCCACAACCCAAATCCGCAATTGTGGATTATGGGATTTCTTTGTAAATATTTTTGAACTTTTCATCCCCAATCCAAAACCCACAAATTGGGCATTGCAGAAAGTAGTTGGGTTAATAAATTTCGTTGTGTGTTTCCGCAACCCACAACTCGCAAATTGCGGATTGCAGATTGTGCAAAGATTAGTTTAATTGTAGGAGCGTTTGCATTTCTACATCCCGCAATTATGAATTCCAGACACTTTTTGTTTGTTTTCCTTTGAAGTTTCATTTCCACAACCCGCAACCCGCATTGCATATTGCGGATTGTAGGATGCACATTATTTTCATTTTTACTTATTTGTTTTTTATTCATTTGAGTTCAATTAGAGGAAATTTCAATTTAAAATGGGCCTTCCAAAAATAATACAAATTCCATGTCATCATGTATTAGCCAATCAAAATGCTTTAAAATTAAAAAAGGGAGCACCTCTTAAACACATTTTTAATATAAATTTGAGGATAGGTATCATAAAAAAACTACTTTTTTATCATATTTTCGACATATCTCCCTGTGTTTTTACTCAAATTTCGATCAGGAGAGCTTGTTGGATGCAGAATTAAATTCCACATCCAACGAGTACCCACTTGACATACTTTGTATGGGCTCTGCTACCCCAAAAACAAGAAATACCTAAAAAAATGTGATGAAAAATGTTTTTTAGGTATTTCTTGTTTTTGGGGTAGTGGGGCCCGTAAAAAGTATGCTGAGTGGATACTCATTGGATGAAGAATCTAATTCCACATCCAACAAGATATCCTGGTTGAAATTTGAGTAAAAACACAGGGAGATATGTCGAAAATACGAACAAAAAAAATTAGTTTTTTCTTTTCTTCATCCAAAATTAATAAATATTATTTTATTATTTTAACTATTATTTTATTAATTTTCCTTAGGAGGACCATTTTGAGTTGAAATTTCCTCTAATGGGTTTTTATCATCTCAGTTTGTTCCATTATCTCAGTAGTTAACTTACCATGTCATTGTTATTGGAAAAAATGGCACTTCTCCATCCGAATACTGACATTCACTATGTCGGTACACAAAAGGACAATTAGGACAATTAGGATTGAAGTGGCCAAAACACTATAGATTTGCATGACCATTGATGCATGATCACCAAACCAGCTTGATATATTTTTATTATGAGTTTTGGGTTGCCCACGAGACTATGTGCATTGCAACTCATGTGTCACACGCGACTATGTGAATTGCAACCTGCGTGTACATTGCATATGTGAGTTCCCTTTGAGAAACAAGAATGTCATACGTTCCTTCCCTATATAAACAATCACATGTACCTTAATTCGACATTAAAAAATATAATTCATGTTTTGATGAGATTAGTTGGCCTTTAATCCATAACTATCCCAACTATCTCAACCATCCTAACCTTCAAAACCACTCTATTTCCCAATGTATAAATAGAGGCCTTGGTATTGGGATAATCAATCAATTCTAGAAGAGCAAAGTTATGCTGGTGGTATACCTTTGGAGTCCTGGTGCAATAGAACTGAGAGTCCTCAGTTGCATAGGAGTCCTTGTGTCAGAATTTGGGTTGTTTTCTTACCTATTCATTGTTTGTTAATAAAGAGAATTCTTCTTCCAAACTTTGTATTGTGCTTTTCTCATGTATATTGGTTAATGAATGATATTGTTTATATTATTAACATATGTTTCATCTAACCTATGATATATATATATATATATATATGTATTTATGTATGTATGTATGTATGTATGTATGTATGTATGTATGAGATATTGCTTGAAGAATTGGCTCTTTGTAGGTGAAGAGAAGCATCCCTAGAAGCTTTGGAGAATATTGAAGCAAGAGAAGACCAAGCTTGGATCAACCGTCATAAGCTGGGTAAGCCAAACTCTCTTCCTATTTTCATTTCATTGTTTGTAAAATCTGATTGTCTACAAGTATAATAGTAAGTTGGTAACCCCAGACCCTAGGTTACAAGGATGTATTTTCCTGTACAATAGAACTGGCAAATCCACTAGGGAGTCTAGCCTGTTGTGGGTTCATCCTATAGGTTCCCTTTACCAGTATTTGTTTTGTTTCTGATTCTGAGTGTGATGCTTTTTATATTGCTTTTGACTTACAGTGTAGTGTGCCTAGAAGTCTGTACTAGTCTTTTTTCTTTGAAAACAATTTAGTAGTACACGTGGGTTTATTTGTACATGGTTGTGTGTACGACCTTGTATACATGGGTTGTTGTATAATAAAATCGTGTGTCATACATGGGTTCCCTGCATACATAG
This sequence comes from Pseudotsuga menziesii, assembly GCA_001517045.1. Lineage (NCBI taxonomy): Eukaryota > Viridiplantae > Streptophyta > Pinopsida > Pinales > Pinaceae > Pseudotsuga > Pseudotsuga menziesii. The sequence goes on from LPNX010849250.1 coordinate 44,229, forward strand.
TCGTGTGTTTCCTGTAGTAGTCTAAAAGTTGGGTAGGGTTTGCTAGTCCCTCTCTCTTTGGCTTTTTGGTCTTTTGGAAGTCTTGTGTTTATGGTGTGACTCTATGAGTCTGAAGTCTGTGTGTCACACCATTTGCTTATCTTTCAAGCCTTTCATCCTTTTGTTTGAATTTATTTCATCTTGTGAAGTGTAGGTGGTCCTCTTGCTTGGTCTGTAAGTTTGAGTGCTTGTGTCTAGGTCAGTAATCAGGGCCTTGGATGCTTTATATTCTATACTGCATTTTTTCGTGTCAGTTTGTCACTTGTTCTTTTGTGAATCTAGTGGACTTTTTGTGTTCAATAGTTTCTCCAAGTCAGGTTTTTTCTAAGTCTTCTTCCTGATTGGTTGAAGTAGGTCATTTTAGGTCCTTTATGCCTCATTTCACTTTTTATATGTTTTGATTATCTAAACATGCTCAAAAAACTTGCATTTAGTTGCATTATAGTTTTTGAAATTTTTGGAAAAGAGAAGAAAAATATTTTATGCTTTTGCATTTAGTTGCATTTAGTCGTTTCTTTTCAATTATTTTTCAAATAAAAATCAAAAATTATAAAAAGAAGTCTTAGTTTTCTCGCATTTAGTTTTAATTTCATTATCTTATATTTGCAAAAAGAAAAGAAGTTTGGTTTAAGTAGTTACAATTTACTTTGAAATTTGCTTTATACATCATTTTGCTTTTTCTTATCAAGTCTATAACACCACGTTGTTTCACGCCATTTACCTATGACTAAAAAAAAACTTCTAAAATGAACGATATAATTAAAAATGATTAGTAAGTTCTATTTTTTAGGCTCCTACACCAACTAGCTTAGGCTAGACTTGTGGATTAGGGAGTTTTAACTCTGCACAAGTGTTTAATTTTAGATGTAGTTGGCCAATCAATAGGTAAAAATCCTCTTCTATGTTGATTTTATCTAGGAAGCTCTTCTCAAATGGGAGTTAAGCACAAGTTCACATAGACGATTGGACTAAGGAGATAACCCTCTGATTCCTTGTCAAAGTGTAGACCAAGGTTTTTGCACATCTGGGGACTTCTGTCAATACAACCCTTGAGGCCCCGTGTGGTGCTGGTATTAACAAGGTTTTGAGATTTTCTACCCTTCCCATGCATACGAACTAGACTTGTGAATATCCCCTCAGACTATTAGTATAGTTGTGGTAGCCTTTAGTCTCTTTGACATCTAGGGTTCATACAAAGGTACACCAGAAGGCTATTTTCGATTGACCTTGGACATGCTTGGAAGGTAACCCCAGTAGAAGGTGTGGGAGTGTGGTTGGTTGATTCCTCTGCTTGTGCCTAAGAACATCTACAGGGACTCCAAGTAACTATCTCTCAGCTTTCTTTTGGAAAGCATATCTTATAACCTTTGTGTCTATTTTGGATTTAGGAAATTTTGTAGTGATTGTTGTGTGGTTTGTTTGTGTTTAGTCGGCCTTAGGGTGTGTGAAGAGTCAATTTTCAATTGTGGAGGACCAATCTCTTAGAAGATCAAGAAGGTTCTGAAACCTTCCTCCACCTACTACACTGGAGCTATTGGAGACATTTACCATCATACACACTCTTTTTGGTAAAATTGGCCTAGTTAAACCACTATTCTAAGTATAATTGACATTAGTGGAGCATTAATTGCCATCATCTAGTCACACCCACACCTACCTACAGTCAAGGAGGCTAACTTAGCCTTCTCCTACAGTCAAGGACGCTAACTGGAGCACTATGGGGGTGATCTGAGTGATATTAATGCACCTAATTGCTAACTGGTGGTTACAATCAGTTCAACTAGTCAGTTAAGGTGCCTCCTCTCATTAAATATATTATTTAATGATTATTTATTATTATTTAATGATCAGGAGTCAACAGGGCACCTCCACCAACTTTTGATGATTAGTTCAGCTTCGGTTAACCTCATTGGGGTTCATTGAAGTCATGGAGCACTATCACTTGATAGTTGGCTTGCTCTGACATGTGTTTGATCTCCTTTAGTTGAGATTCGGTCATTTATTGCACTTCAACTTCAGTTAGGGTTTTGTGAGTCAATTAGGGTTTTGGTCAAGTGGTTAATTAAGTGTGATTGAATGGCTGAAAGTCAGTTAATCTAGACTCACTCATTGAATTCAAATTGCCTCCTTAGGTATTTGAATTCCTCATGGATTAAAGCTATTGCTTGACATTGGTATTGTAACCATTCATTGTTTATTGAATATACAGAGAGGAAACCATTCTGGTTTCGATTAACACCATTTCATGAGTTATTTGTTGATTATTCTTTGATGGGATTGATGCTTTGTTTCTAGATCAATGTGCAAGAATAATATGGTATCAGAGCATACGGCAGGATGAATATCTATCTCTCAAAAACGAGATTTTTGACAGATTTCTCCATGAAAAGTAAGCGATAGCTCAAAACTCCAGCACTGCACTAGAAGCCAAAGCTTACCACTCAATACCCCAAGTAAAGAACTTGTTGATCAAGCTTGCTTGATTGACTATGCTAGGTGTGATGAAAGCCTAAAATATGCAGTATGTATGACCTTAAAATTCCTCTTTTGTTTTGATTTGTAGGTTTTAATAGGTACAACTTCGAATGGACTCATCAATCCCTCTTCTCAACTTCGAATGGACTCATTAATCCCTCTTCAGAATGGAAGTTGAAGATGATTGCATCTCTGAAGAGACGAGGTCTCTATGAACTGTCTATTGGACATGGAAAAGAGTCTTATGAGAATGAGAATGACTAGCTAAATGACGATGATAGAGCTTTTGGAGCAATAGCTCTGGCCCTTTCTCCTAGCTTGTACTACCTTATTGGTTTTGTTGCATACCCAAAGGATCTTTGGACAAAACTAGACAGAACCTTTGGCAAGCACAATGAGGATAATAATAGTACTTTGGAGATCACATCCAGTACCACAAGATTTCTTTACTCAAAAGTCTCAGCCTCTACTCTCTCTAATGAAGTTGTTCAAGATGAAGATGAAGCAGAATCTTCTACACATTCAATTCGAATTGAAGAAAGTCTCCATGTAGTGACTCCTTCTCCTAATGCTCCGGAAGTTCATAAGATCTCTGATATCTCATATTCTCATATTGCTGAAACAGAATAAGACATTTGAATCTCTGATATTGAAGAAAAATACTGCTGCACTTCCATGCAAACATTCATCGGTGATTTTCCTTTGAATTCTGTGCAAAATTTACCAGTAATTGCTTCCAAAAATGAAGAGAAATTTTATTTTTCTTCCTCTAATGTTGCTGCTAGTGTCAAAATATGTAAAACTTGGATATTTTGGAAGAAATATCATATTATAAGAGTGATACATTCGTTCCCCATGATCTATATCTTCCAGCGAAATCCTGCAGGATTGCATGCACCAAAATTCAGAATTTTGAAGAAAAAGACAACTGTGCATCCACCGTCTCAGTTGACCATAATTTTGGATCTGATATGAACCTTATTGGATCTGATATGATCTTATTTTTATCTGATCTGATATTGATTCATTCAAAATTTCAGGTTCATAAACCTTCAGTACTGCTTGTAGCTGTTCTCATCAACGGTGTGAAGAAACAAGTACCTCAAATCTCCTACAAAACTGCTGCTGGGGATTTGATTTCATTTCACAGTTTTGGATCTGCTGTGAACTTATTTAGATCTGATTTAAATTCTGATCTTATATTATTTTTTTCATATTTTAAAATTCAAGCGCTTTCAATCATGCTTGTAGCTGCTCTCACCAATTCCGGTGTGAAAAATCAAGTACCACAGTTCTTCTTCAATTTTACTGCTGGGGATTTGGTGTTAGTTTCCTCCTATGAGGTTGCTGATATTTTATTTTGTGAATCATTAGATATTTATGAAGATATATCAGATTATGTATATCAAGAATTCGCTCTCCAGATTCCCAGGGTTTCTCTACCTTTGGTCACATGCTCATCTCCTCACAGAACTAGTAAAGAGGAAGACATTCTGCATCCGCTTGGACACTTGCTCCTAAAAACTGGGGCTGATTTTACCACTCATGGCTTGCTGTTCAAGGATGAAACATATTATTTTCTTTATTTTTCCACACATGGTTCAAATCCTCAAGAACCTTTGCTCTCTTCAGATGATTTCAGCTACTCTACATGGGTCCAATTTTCACCGTGCAGCTGTTTATATTTCTGATTTAGTTGAGTGCATTGCTATTCTTCCAAAGTGGAAGATTAATCTATACATATTCATTTATTTTGGATTCATAGGTTCCCATGCACAGTCTCAGGATACCGCTGCATAGAAGAACCAATTCTTGATTTACTGCTTAGTTTGAGGGGGGGTATTTTTCCCATGAGGTTTTCCCCGTTTCCTTGGTTATATTAAGCAGTTACTTTATTGTACAAGGTGAACTATGGCCTTTGTTGCAAGGGCCCTATCATTTTAATGCATCTACATTTTATAAATCTTCCTGAGTATAGCTTAAGGGGTGGTGTTGGAGACATTTACCATCATACACACTCTTTTGGTCAAATTGGCCTAGTTAAACCACTATCCTAAGTATAATTGACATTAATTGACATCAGTGGACCATTAATTGCCATCATCCAGTCACACCCATGCCTACCTACATTCAAGGAGGCTAACTTATCCTTCTCCTACAATCAAGGAGGCTAACTAGAGCACTCTAGGGGTGATCTGAGTGATATTAATGCACCTAATTGCTAATTGGTGGTTACAATCAGGTCAACCAGTCAGTTAAGATACATCCTATCATTAAATATATTATTTAATGATTATTTATTATTATTTAATGATATGGAGTCAACAGGGCACCTCCACCAACTTCTGATGATCAGTTCAGCTTCAATTAACCTCATTAGGGTTCATTGAAGTCATGGAGCACTAGCACTTGATGGTTGGCTTGCTATGACATGTGTTTGATCTCCTTCAGTTGAGATTCAGTCATTTATTGCACTCTGACTTCAGTTAGGGTTTGGTGAGTCAATTAGGGTTTTGTTCAAGTGGTTAACTGAGTGTGATTGAATGGTTGACAGTCAGTTAAGCTAGACTCACTCATTGAATTTGAATTGCCTCCTTAGGTATTCGAAATCCTCATGGATTAAAGCTATTGCTTGAAATTGGTATTGTAACCATTCATTGTTTATTGAATATACAGAGAGGAAACCATTCTGGTTCCGATTAACACCATTTCATGAGTTATTTGTTGATTATTATTTAATGAGATTGATGATTTATTCCTAGATCAATGTGCAAGAATAATAGGAGCCTCCACCGCCCCCTTAAAGGAGGAGATTAGATACAGGTGGTTCTTTTGAACTGGTAGGAATCAGTGAAGTTCTAGGTGAACTAGAGCTTAGGACAAACCAGGTGGATACAACCACATTAGAGATAGAAGACTTGCAGGACGAGGAGTTTGCAAGAAACTTTAATTCACCTCTTACTGACTTAAACAATCATGTGATCGTCTAGGTTCTTCCATTTGATTCACCTATGATTGGGGTTCCCATGAGAAGAATTATGGCTAGCTCAGGAGAGGGTCCATCTACCCCCATCTCAGCCATTTCGACTTAAGGAGTGCCACCTCCCCCGATTGGTACTCCTAGAACAAATATACCTACTACTCCTTTAACTCCAGCTAGTTGGGTGGTTCAACCACCAAATTCCATGCATGTAGTAGGCTCTTCTAGTGGGGTGGTCACTGGGATCCCAAGTGCACCTTTTTCTTCACCCTGTTTTGCACACATTGCTTAGAGTGCTCCTGTTGGATCCTCTTCATTTGTCTAGGGTTTCTCATGGAATGGGGGGCACATTCCCCCATCCACTCTTTATGTAGGCCCTACACCTACATATGTGGGGATGCAGTTTGGAAATATTAACTCTTATGGTCGAGGTTTCCAAATGTCATTTGCGGCTCCATGCATGATCTCTCCCTTTTCTCTTTTTAGCGCAGGGATACCTACTCCTGTTTTCCAGACTCCAGTCTCAACTGGAGTAGCTCAAGCCACATACACTGCACCACAAATGAATAATCCATTGGCTTATGGGTGGAATCCATTTCAAAGTAGTCCAACTACTTTGCAACCGGTAGATGGGGAAACCCCTCCTTTACATTTGGGAACCAGTGGGCAAGTCCTTCTACTTCCCAAGCTTATACTTTTTAGGCTCCGGTTAGGCCCAAACTTCCATTCCTAGAAACTTTAAACGTGCCATATTTTTCCAAGTTAATGAATGACCCGGTGAAACATGATTCCACTTGGCCACCTCTCCCTACTAAGCTACCCTCAAACATTCAAAAATTCGAGGGAAAAGCTAGTTAATACCTAGGGGCTCATATCACCACTTTTCACTTGTGTTAGTCTTATAACTCATTGAACGATCACACCATTCGGTTGAGATTGTTCCAAAGAACTTTGACTAGTGCCACAGCAAAATGGTACATTGAATTTCCCTCTGCATTGTTTGACAGTTTTTAGGACTTAGCCAACTTCCAACTTCCTACCCTGTATGATGCTAGTATAGATTTATTGTCCACCTTTTAGCAGGACAAATCCACTCACATTTTA
>LPNX010849251.1:7186-31865 GCA_001517045.1 Pseudotsuga menziesii
TACGCATGCCATTGAGGTTCTGAACTACACAAAACTGAATGGGAGAACCATTTGGATCATGTGGTACAACTGAGACCCAATAGCACGCAGCCGTGGAGTCAGAAACTTATATATCAAGGTATATTTTAAACCTCTCGTTGCAATTTTTTATGTTTTAAATCATTTAGGCTTTGGTGATTTAGGGTAAGATTGATGTTCTTTTTCCAAAAATGTACCAATTTTGTATAAAATCCAATTGGCTAATTGATTCCTGGGCATGGTCTTTGTTGGATTCTTGTAGAATCTGCAAGAGAATATTGGGAGTGCAGATCTTCACAAAACGTTTGTTAAATTTGGGAACATTTTGTCCTGTAAAGTAGAGATGCACGATGCACGATGGGAAAAGAAAGGGATATGGATTTGTGCATTTTGAAATGGAGAAAGCTGCAAACTCAGTCATTGAAAAGGTTAATGACATGTTGATAGAGGACAAGCAAGTGTAAGTAAATGGTTTTTGACCTATTAACATTGAAACGATGTTGTGCTAATTGAGGATTTTACTGGAAAGAGGTTGTTTAAGTAACATGATTGCAGGGTTGTGGAAAACAACATTAGTTCAATACATTTAAATTTCAATCTTTATTCTATTATTCTTGAGTTAAAGAAATGTTAAACCCTTATATGTAGCAATCAAGAATTCTATCAAGGAAAGTCCTTATTAGCTTTAGTATTGTGTTAACACACACAAATGTAAAACTTCATCTGCATTTATTCTTGACTTGGCACATATAAATACAAAAATGGTCACCTAAGGCATTAGACATGTAATATTGGAAGACCTGTATAAATTGGTGCACATCAATTCACGCAAGTCCTTCTATTGTCAATTTGTTATTCTTCGTTTGGAAGACTAAAATGTGAATCCCTAATTTATTGTTTGAACAACGTATTTAAATATCTCATAATATTCTTTTCCATTGTTTATAAATCTCTTTGCTTTTGTCTTGCACAAATATGTGGGAAATGATATCTAAACTTTCAGATATAAATGTTTTAAATTCTTTTTTGTTTGTTTGTGTATGTAGATATACATGGGAAAGTTCATTAGAAGGAACGATACGATTGGATCTTCTGCGGACCAAAAATTCACCAATTTGTATATCAAGAACTTGGAAGATCATGTAACTGAGGACCTTTTGTATGAAAAGTTTTCTAAGTTTGGCAAAATATCTAATATAGTTGTAATGAAGGATGAAAGAGGCAATCTAAGAGGATTTGGATTTGTCAACTTTGAAGATCTATAAAACAACATTGGAGAGCATGAATAGTGTGCATATAGGTAAGTCTACATGGTAAATATTATATTTATATATTGGTAATTATGCCGATAGGAATATATATGTTATAATTTTAGGGTGGAATACCATATACGATTTTTCATCTACCGACGAGAATGAGACAAGTGTACTGTCCAGATTGATTCTATGGTAGTCGTCCAAGATTAAACGAGAACGAGACAAGTGTACTGTCTAGATTGATTATATGAGTCTCATCCAAAATTAATAATTAATAATTTCAAAAAAATAAAAAATAATTTAATTAACATGTGATAAGTAGAGTTAGAACTCCACCTACCAATTGGGATTCCACTTAATGTGCATAAGACTTACTCGAACTCCATTTGGAAGCTAGAAGTCACGATAACTCATAGCTCTTTTATTAACTACAATAGATTTATATTAGCGTAACTATTAGATACAACTATTATCTTAACTTCAATGATTATGCAACTATTAACTTAACTTCAACTCTAATTACTTACGGCTTAGTCCTACTGCATTTGGCATCTAGGAGTCTAGCTAATGTGCAATCATGTAAGAGTCGAACTCCTAATAAAATAGTTCAAAATCCTAATAAATTCCTTTGAACTCATGTGATAACTACACTTAGTAGCATGCATTGTGCAACTCATGTGACACTCGAACTCCACCTACCAACTGGGAGTTTAGTTAATTTGCATAAGGCTTAGTCAGGATAACTCAGAGCTCTTTTATTAACCACAATATATTTTTATTAAATTTTAAATTAACTATTAATAGTTCGAACTCCTTATAAACAATTATAAAAAATAAAAAATAACTCATGTGATAAGTGAACTTAATGGCATGTGTTACGGAGAGAAATTCCTATGGCTTATGGTACCACAACAGATAGCTTGACTCTAGAAATCAATCCTTTCCAATATGCAATAGAAATTAAATGTCTAACACTAAAGTATTAGACCTCGTACCTTATTCTGGACGGTTGAAGTAGATCCCTGTTGAGCTTTCCAACTTCAGCTTGAATTGATAGATTACTTCCTCAACAACAAGTAAACAATACAAGCATTCTATATATCATGGTGTTAGATCTATTCTAGCATATATAATCAATAATGTATAAGTATTTGACATAATCCAATGGATAAAATATTCATTCAAACACACATTATTGGACAGGAAAAGATATTTCTATTAATATAAATCAGAGATTACAAGATACAACCTCTATCGGCATGTCTGCGAACTGGAGAAACTGAATCCCCCACTTGGGCCTCCACCACCTCAATCCTCCATCGCTCGATAGAAAGCTCACAAGCAAAAGGAAAGCTTGGGAAGAACACAAAAGTGCTCCAAGAGACAAAGGGATGCAAACTCAAGCATAAGTTCCGCCAACAATGGACTATAGTTTCTTTGCTCTCAATTCTCTCTTATGCATTCAATGTACCAAGGGGTTCCTTATATAGCTTTCCAAAGGGGAAATGAAAGGTCAAATCCGAGCGATCTCAAGGAATAGGGAAGGCCAGGAGTCAAGTGAGTCAGATCCATGTCAAGGAAAACTCCAAAAGGATTTGTATTTTGTACACATCCCGATGTACGCGGTTTTAGTGGTCAAACCCGCATATATATGCGCTTATAGGTTTAAAACTCATGTGTATCATTTTTCACATGTTTTTAGGGATGGTCAAGGAAACACCAAAGGACAAAAAATGGTCCATGGGGTCTAAGGAGTCTGCAGTAGGACAGGGGAAGGCCATACAAAGTGTGATTCACCTGGAGTGGTGAAATCAGCTATAACAGATGCCCCCTAATGTGTGAGGTCAGAGGGGTCATACGATGGCCGAAATACATTATAAGTCCATCCTAGAAGTGGAGTGATGAAGGATCCCAAATGGAAGACCAGCCACCCAATCAATATAGTATAATAATACAAATCTACTCATAACTGCAAATACATATAGCAGTCCCGGATACATAAGAGTACAATGGCCATGAATAGGCATGATACACGATATCACATAAGTGGTCATCGCCACATACAATATACATAAATTGGAATCTCCATGATGAAGATATACAAAGGACCATGATCTCCATAATGGCTGAAGATATATAACCGATCAAGATCTCCATACTGGCTAGAAATATCTGACATATACTGGAATCAAGTCATGAGAGCTGAAATCTCATGAACACTGGCACAATCAAGGAGGTAGCACATAAGAGATGCCACCAATCTGGAAAGTCTTCTACACAAACCGCTACGAGTACATGTCCTACTATGTGAATAGAGGTGTCGAGGTCAAACATAGTAGTCCATCATCTGATTACCGGTCATTAATGTATACTGTTAACAGATGCGAGATCACCCACCGATAATGAAAATGGGAATCAAGGTACTAGAGTGCAAAATAACAAGTGTAAATAAATGTTTTGAGGTCGAACACTTGAGAGGATCCATCGATCAGGGGCCATTGATGTATTCCCCAAAACTATCGATGGCGAGAGAACCTGCCACTGATGACTGCAAGTCTCAAGGCACTCAAAATGACTCTAAAGTCCAATCCCAGAATAAATGATCTAAAGTCGATGGGATGAAATCCGCTAGAAGGAGGGCATTAAGGCACCCCCCATTATCCAACACGAGGTACTTAGCAAAGCTGTATAATGTGGAAGGAATCGATCATAAGGTGCACGAACCTGTGACTGTACCGGGAATGGCCAACATGCAAAGTCAAGAGAACTGAGGACTGGCCGAATCAGGCTTCAACTTCCTTCAAACAAGAGCATAACGGCGTATGGTGACTGAATAAAGGCAACACAGACTCGATATACAAATTGGGACATCTCTGCGACACAGGAGGCATCGACAGAGGCTCCATAGGGACTGGAATCTTAACCAGTCAGTGGAGATAAAATCAGATAAATGAGTACAGCTCCTAAAGTCAAACTATAACCCAACCAATGGATGTGATATACAGTGCTCTGTTCGAAGGCAAGACGACTCGACAGCTACCACAAATAACATCTGTCCTTGTCCGGCTTTTTGGTTTTTTGATTTTTTTGGACTTTTTCAGTTATTTAAAAAGCTTGAAAAAAGAATAAAATAGCTTTATAGTTGCATACTAGGAGGAGACGAGTGTCATAAGGGAAAACAAACTAGTTCCTAGCAGTGGAACATACCTATGCTCAACGCAAGGATACATGTGTAGGATATAGACACTCAGGGGAAAATCCCCTCCTGGTGAAAAGGGAGACAAGCTGCGAAGGATATAAAAATGGCTCTACATGGCTAGACATGAGACAAGATTGGGCTATATGGCTAAAAAGCAATGTCAGGGAAGGCAGCATAAATCTCAATAAGGCAGGAAAAGCTCATGATAATGCATTCACAACTTGACATGAGGGAGTCCTGAGGGAAATAGGCCAGAAAAATATCAAGAGGAGTATGAGGATCTTGCGAAATGTCATGGCAGTGCTATACAATGGAATCCCACACCCTAGAGGAGAAAACATCAGCATGGGCACCAAATGCAAAATAAGGCGCTAACTAGGGTACCCATGTAAGGTGAAGCTCTACCACTAATATCATGCCACTTCTAAAGCAACAAGAAGGTTTCGTGACATAATAGAGTGGGTTCGTACCTAAGGTCATGATGAGATGGTCATAAGGTTATGCAAAATGGAAACAGTGATGAAACCTAACATATATGCTAGTTTAGACATGATACCTGATATCGGCACGAACGGGTCAATCCAATGGCTGAAACGACACTGAAAAAGGTCCTCTACATCATGAATTATGTCAAAAATGGTCCAAAATGTTTAGAAAATGTCGAAACTATAGGAAAGGGGGTAAAAATTTTCAAATATTTGAAAATTTTCTATAAATAGAAAACAATTCAAAATATTATAAAACATTTGAAACTTTTACCCATTTGAGCTCTGATTTTCAACAGCGAATTCCAGGAGATCCAGCCGACGAAATCCACTACTGTTTCTTCCAGGTATTTACTCATGCTCTTCTCTTTCATTTTGATGCAATTTTTATGAAATTCCATGGTCAGTTAAGATTTCTAGGCCAACCCAAAATGGACGCTACAGCCCATGTGGAAATCAAGGTTTTTTCCACGTATAGGGCTGGATATACGTGGAAAAAGCCCTCAAACCCACGTACATACGTGGCTGTTTTGAAAACAGTCGCATATGAGGCTGCGCATAAGGTTTTTTCAATAAACTAATGGGCAAATTTGCAATTTCTTGTGTAAGATGGTCCTAGAGTGGAGAGAGCGTGAACACAGTGAGGTAGAGGAAGCAATAATGGCCGATCTAATGGCTCAACAAGCTCTACGTGCATGCGGACTCTACAAGTTTTGGTGTCTTGGTGGTTTGAGGGCCAAACCAAGACTATTACAGATGCTGGTGGATTACTGGGATCTAGACTCGGAGTCCTTCCATATAGATGGGATGTCCCTCGCCATAGAGGTGGAGGACATATACTTCATTACTTGGCTTTCTAGACGAGGGGAAGTGGTGAACCTTCGTTCTCATGGTGGGTAGGAGGTGGCATGACTATCGACAAGTACATTGCGGTGTACTGCTATCCAGATACAGAGAAGGTGGGGAGTCAGGTCCCTACCAACGCTATATAGGCGCTGGGCCTAAAGGCCATACTATTGACACTGGGCAGGATAGCAGGCTTGGCATCACTCTACCAGGCCTCGCGGCCTCTGATGTTCTATGTAGTGGAGTGCATGAGACCCATGATCTATGACTGGAGCACTACACTACTGAGCAACATGAAACATCAGCTCAGTGAGTGTAAGGTAGGAAGAGTGCAGAACTTTGGGTTCAGTAGTATTTTGAGCACGTTTTTCTTCGAGCGTGTTCCAGGATTGAGCCTTAGAGTGGACGTTCCTCTTAACGGGGTTCGAGATCCGGCCCAACGACGTTGGGCAGATGCTATGCGTAGACTGGGGAGTGGTAGGGTGGCCAACCCATATCCAGCTGACTTCTTTCCGTGGTGGCGACGACAGATAGTTTCCATCGATGACTACCCCTATGCAGGGATAGATTTTTGGGGGGACCCAGACATGCCGCTACCACCAGGATCGGAATATGGCGATATAGGTAATGAATATCGACCCTCTCTTTTTAAATTTTGAGTTATTTAATTTTTTTGTGTTTTCTTGATTATATGGAATCAAAAAGACATATTTTTGCGTGATAATACATAGTGACATCTACCATTTGTGTGCAGATGTGGGACCACGGCGGCCAGAGTGCTTCCCTTGTCATAGACGGAGGGGAAGAGGAGATGACATCACGGGTGTGCATGCGGAGCAGACACTCCATAGCATTCATACCAATTTTGTGAGACTGACACATAGGGTTCCCATGGCACAAGTCGAGGACTTGCCTGAGGCTATGCAGCGGAAGGTGGTGGGTGTACCACGCGCATGGGTGCGATTATTTCGATGGCTATCTAGAGCCGTAGTGACCTTCCATGATCACTACCCTCCTCCTCCTCCATAGGATTAGACACCTTGGAGTGTATACATTTTCTACTATCGTGTATTATATGCTGGTGGCTCGAAAGCCCCAATTTTGTATCATGACACTATGTATTATTACATTTTGGATGTATATATAAAAAGTTTTATGGTGATTGGTTTATTTATTTACATGTGTAAAAATTGTGCTTGTGATTAATTTATTGTGAATAAAACAAATGCCAATCTAACACATAGTTAGCATATGAGTCAGCAACTTGATTATTATTTCTTGGAATATGTATATATGTTATATTGTCAAATTGTCGTTCTAACAATCTCACAAGTAAGAATCTTCTCAATAACGTCGGATCTCTAACATGGTACAAACCATTGAGTTGTGAGAATACTAACTCTGAATCAAGACGTACCTCAAGAGAGAGAACACCATGTGAAATGGAATCCCGTAGAAGCTCGATAATGACACTGTATTCAGCAAGATTGTTGGAAGATGACCGTAGACATACGCCTCCTGAAGACAGTACCTGACCCATAGGAGTATAAATCACCCAAGCAGTAGAGGATGAGTGTTGAGTGTGACAGCTTGCACCATCCACGAATCCTATGTAGGTTGAAGATTCCATTGACATCTGCCAAAATAAATGGAAACTAATCATAAACCCAATCACGATAAGAAAAAGACCTAACTATGCAAAGTTGTACAATAATATACAATAAGAAGCCTTGGCTGAAGATCATGCATAGTATTTCTTAAGATAGAGCCCATTTCTAGGCTCCGCTAAGGCCGTTCCTTCGTAATTGACTAACTTGTACGCACCCTTCTCTAACACATGCTTGACCACGTAAGGACCATGCCACATAGGATTAAATTTCCCTGCCCCCAAGGGTTCTTTCAGTTGATCCCACAAAAGGACCAAGTCTCCTTCACTAAACCTCCTTGGATGGATAGACTTATTGTACTGGACCTTTACACGACGTTTATTGACTTCTAGAGCCACCAAGGCATCCCGACGCTTCTCATCAAGTTGCTCAAGGTGAACCAAACGCTCCTCCAATGGGGAAGTGTCCGGTAAGAGTTCTACAACTAGCTTCAAAGAAGGAATCTCGCATTCAACCAGCAATATTGAATCCACTCTATGTACAAGTTGATATGGAGAAAAACCAATGGCAGTCTTAACAGCTGTTCGATATGCCCACAAAGAAGGATATAACATGATGTGCCAATTGTTCTTGCTTTGTGCAATGGTTCGTTAGAGAATGGATTTGAGTGATTTATTCACTGCCTCTACCTGTCCATTCACTTGAGGATAGTAAGAAGAGGAATGCTCTTGCTTATACCCTAACTTCGATGCCAACTCTTCCATCATACGGTTCTGCAAGTGCGAGCCATGGTCAGTGACAAGCTCTTTCAGAATCCTGAACCGAGTAATAATTTGGTTGAATACAAAGTGAGCGGTTGTCTCACCGTCATATTTTACTGTAGGCATAGCCTCAGCCCATTTCGTGAAGTAATCAACAACCACTATAATATGATGGTGCCCCCTAGCCGAAGCTGGGTTGCAATCCATAAAATCGAGCCCCCACTTAGTGAAGGGACCGACGGTGATAACGGGATGTAACGGGGCAGGTTTTGAGTGCATATTACGTGCGAACACCTGGCAAGGGTGGCACCTCTTGACCGCATCAACACAATCATTAAAGATCGAAGGCCAGAAATAACCCGCTCTTAAAATCTTTTGAGCTGTAGAAAGCCCAGATAAATGACCACCACATGCCCCTCTGTGTCAATCATTCAGCACTACCTTAGCCTCTTCATGAGTTAAACAACGTCGTAAAATGCAATCTATCTCATGGTGGTACAAAGTTTTATCCACTATGAGGTAGTTCTTAAGGACGTGACGTAATCGTCGTCATTCATCTCACGAGAGGTGAGTAGGGGTCTTCAATGTTTGTAAATATATTATGATATCCCCATACCATGGGTCTAACATTGATATTAAGAATATGTGTTCATCGACAAACGTATCTTCACAAACTAACTCCTTGGCCTCGCCCGGGAAATCCGATATAAGCTCTGCAAAAATTAAAGACTTCTTCGATTTTGCCGAAACAAACTCGAGATCGAATTCTTGCAGAATGACAATCCATTTATTATATTTTCCCCCAATCATCCTTTGAGTGAGGACGAATTGAAACGGATTGACATGGGCTACAACCAAGGTCTGGCAAAGGAGAATATAATGCCTCAATCACTGAACCGCATGTACGGTAGCTAAAGCAAGCTTCTCGACATGAGAATAACGAATCTTTGCATCAATAAGGTTCCAGCTCAAATAATATATGACATGCTCTTGGAGCTCCTCATCCTCTTGAACCAAAACCATACCAATCGTCTCTAATGATGTGGCCACATATAATAGAAAATCATGGCTATAGTTTGGGGGACTAATCACCGGGGCCGATGCTAGGGCTCGCTTGAGTGCATCAAAGGACTCCTGGGCTCGCTCATCCCAATGAAAGGGGGTGTCCTTCTTCAAGAGATACATGAAGCCTCTAGTCAAATTAGCAAAGTTGACAACAAATCTTCGTAAGAAGTTTGCCATGCCTTGCAAACACTGAAGATGATGAATATTCTTCCAGGGAGACAACTGAAGTATTACCTCAACCTTCAAAGGGTCGATTCTTATACCCTCTTTAGAAACGATGAATCCTAACAAATGCCCTAACTTCACACAAAATATGCACTTATGAGGATTTAATCTAACCGAATAGTGGCGGCATCTTTCGAATACCAATCTCAAGTGGTAGGGATGACGCATTCTCATGCGAGAATGAGAAGCAAGGTCATCCAAAAATACTTCGATAATTGACTTGAGATCGTGGAAGATCAAGGTCATTTCCCGCTGAAATGTAGCTCCGGTGTTTTTAAGGCCGAAAGGCATTTTCTGATATGCAAACATTCCCCAAGGACAAATAAATGCAGTATTATGTTGGTCCTCAGGTTTAATCTGTATCTGATTATATTCGGAAAAGCCGTCCATGAAGGAGAACACCTCGCTACCCACACACTCATCCAAAATTTGATCAATAAATGGTGTGGGGAAATTATCCATAGGATAGGCACGATTCAAATCGTGGAAATCAGTACATATGCAGATCGCTCCCTATTTTTTTATCCACTAGAATGGGGTTTGAAACCCACTCCGTCAAGGGAACAAGATAGATGAAACCGGATTCAATAGCTTCTCTATCACTGCCTTAATCGCGGGTGCTTTCTTAGGATTCACCGCACGTAAACGTTGTCAAACAGGCTTAGCATTGGGGTAAGTATTAATCTCATGCTCGACAATACTAGGGTCAGTACCTAGCATCTCGTCATAAGACCAAGAAAAAATATCATGGAATTCCTTAAATAGCTCGGTGTATTCAAGAATCTCAGCATCGGAGCATTCTGCCCCAATATAGACATTCTCTATCGTGCCAGGATTATGAGAGATGTTAATAGGAATCATTGAAGATATGTTCGCCATGTTTCCATCAGCCATTGGACAATTGACTAACTTGTTTTGCAACTAAATCCGTAGGTTTCGCACTTGCACAACCCACAATGCCATCGGCATGTGGTCCAGGTTTGACTTTGGGGTCGAAAATGGAACACAGAGCATTGGGAATAATCTCATATAACAAACCGGACTGAGCATAGATCAAGTCCAGTTCTTGTGCCCTAAAAATTGCTTGTTCCTCATTCTGTACTCCGGATGTGGAAACATCCTTCGCTATATACATCAATAATGACTTGAGGAACCACTCGAGGAGGAACTCCGGTGGTATAAAGGATTTAATTAACCTCTTCTGTCTACGCGACTCTTGAATATGATCAGAGATATGTGTGGCTTTATCTTGCCGAAATGTCGACAAGAGTTCAGTACCAACGTCATAACGCACTGGTAGCTGGAAGTGATTAAGAAAAGTCATCGTAAGGTCGTCAAACAAAGCAAAAGCTCCCCTAGGTATCTCTATATACCATTTCATAGCAGGCCCTGTAAGGGTGTGTTGAAATAGTCTCAAACGGATTGAGTCCTGATGTAAGGAATTCAAAGAGCACCATAGGTGAAACATAGTAATGTGTTCACTCACATCCTCTCCCGGTTTGCCCTCGAACTTAGGTATGTCCGAAGGAAGCTTGGTAGGGACAGCCGGCCAAGACGGGTCATGAGCTACAGGATCGTTTTTCAATCTCGACAAGTCAGGAAGATTGAGTGTCGTGAGGAAAGGGAGCCTAGGATGATGAGGTTGATGGGTCGCTCCCTGATTCATATAGGTCTGATTACCACCATGGTCTTGGCCATAGTGACCTCCTCCCATATGACCCATATAGGGTGGCGTGGAAGCACCATAGTGTGGTGGACCTTGACTAGTAGGAGATACAAAGCCGTAATTAGGAGAGTAAGCAGGTTGTTGATACCCGCCCCCATAAGGTGACGAATCCTTTCCATACTATGTCCCATAATAGGGTCCATAAGTCATTGCATGCGATGCCCCACGAGACACTCCGTAGGTAGGAAGATACGCTCCGGAAGTAGGAATATACATATAACTGGAAGTAGGGATATACACCCTGGAAGTAGTAACATGACCACGCGAATAAGGTGGAGGATGAACATTTGAAGAAATAGGGACCGAGGATAAATGAATCTGAGTAATAATGTACGTGTTGTTCCTTATCGTCACTCATCTTGGATCGGGTATCCTAATAGGATCACTAACCCTAGACCTAGGAGGGATATGTGATCTAACTTCCACCATCGGGATGGAAGGTGCAATGTGACTAGTGCTCCCAAACCTCTCCGCATGGTAAGGAATGAGAGTGCACCCATGCATAGTGTTAGGCTCAAAGTCGGATTTGACATGAAATGCCAAATCATGTGTAGGGAAACTAGACATAGCATAACTACCATAGCTAGTGCTGGAGGGTTCAAAATGAGTCTCAGCATCCTTTGGCATTCCATACCGGTAACATGTCAATGGGGAATCAACCCTAGAGTGAGTGGGTCTATCATGCATGGTTCCTATCTTAGAAATCACAGGACCTAACTCAACCAAGTCGGGTGAAGGATCGTAAGTAGGAGTAAACTCCCCATCGTCTACATGAATGGGAGAAGGTGGTTCAAGAATACCTTCTAAATGGTCTCCCATGGTGTGTGAATCAATGTGTGAAATAGTTCGCTTGGACTATCTAGTATCTCTCCCAAAGGAGGAGGAGAAGTAGAATGTGGAAGTCCTGCTAAACGACGAGAATGGCGAGGAGCTGCACCTGAATCCAAAGTGACTCAAAAAAATAGAAAAGACTCTCTATTTACGTAAACCCTAGGCCAACTATCGTGCACAGAGAAATCACTAATAAAATCTAAAGCCAAATGCAAGCAAACAAGGGCTAGATAAATGAGCTCCCAAATGAATCAGGTATGTCTCTCCTAGGAGAGGCTTGAGACTCCCATACACAACAAGCGGAGGTACATAACCAATTATTGTGGCCCTCAGCTTCAACGCGTAAAGCGACTGTGCTGTCCGACCCCAACCTGGTAGAGACACCCGTAGAATAACCCCTATAAAGTAACCCCTTGATATCCTAGGTAAGGACACAAAGGTCACCTCAATATAATCAATGCTCAGGTGGACAGTCGCAGGCAGGATTGACTGTATGGGCAGGGGAGCAAAGTCCGAAACTCTCGAAAGAGCCCCCAGATACGAATACAATCCTGGAAATATATCCGGTGCTACTCAGTTATGACTAGGGGTCATCCCAATCAATAACCACTCACACTGCCTCGTGCTTAACTCCCTTTTGAGAGGAGGATCCTAAGAAACACTGGTTATACCAAAGATTTCACACACTCACCTAGACAGACACATATGTGTTGTTGTTTAGTGATCTTGGAGAATTTACTTACAATGAACTATTCCAAGATCCTAAAACCTAATCTTGTTGGTGCACCCTAGAAAAGAAAAGAGTGTAATTCATTTTAATTGGCTTTATTACACAAAATAGGGATATGGTCGTGCAACTAATAGTATTATGACACAACATGAAGTAAAATGCACACCTAACAATCAATGCAAATGCATTGTGTCCATGAAAACAGGGTATGCTACTACGTGAAATGCACAATTTTTCTTCAAAAGATGAATGCAAGCTTTCCTATATGAAGTCTTAACTAGTACTCCAAAGCAAATCTAGTGCAAGTACAATGCAAAAATGCAAAATGCAATGCATGATGATAAGCAAATGTTTTTGGATTTTTTGAAATAAAATGAGATGCAAAAAGCAAAAGAATGATTCTATGACCCCTAGGCTCTGCAAGCACACACAAACAGCACTCGAGCAAAGCACTAAGGTAAAAGAACTCTAATGCACTAATCTCAAACAAAAAATCGAAAATGTCATGACAAGAATCTTCTTAAAAAAAAAAATTAGCCTAAAAAAACGTTTCTGGTCAGAAACAGAGGTATAAACAGACTCAGGCAGTGCCAAAGGAGACACGGCAAATATCAAAATTCACCCAACAACCAATTAACTCCCACAAAAAGGAAAAAGCAAGGGCATACACGACTCTTCGCAGTAAACCCACGTGTATACACGAAAATCGCAAAGAAACCCACGTGTATACGCACCTGTGAGTTAAAAGCTCATGTACAGGAAGAAAGGTGCATAAAATCAGGGCAAACAGATAGGCTGAGACAAACTTCACACCAATTAGACACTACCAGGCATACATGCCCCCAGCCCCGACACAAAAACAAGAGAGAAAGATCAATTCAAATTCATTGAATGCAGATAAAATAACCCCCAAAGGACAACTACTAGGAACTCCCCAACGGAGTCGCCAATTCTGTTACGGAGAGAAATTCCTATGGCTTGGGGTACCACAATAGAAATATTGACTCCAAAAATCAATCCTTTCCAATATGCAATAGAAATTAAATGTCTAACACTAAAGGATCAGACCTCATACCTTATTCCAAATGGTTGAAGTAGATCCCCGTTGAGCTTTCCAACTTCAGCTTGAATTGATAGATTACTTCCTCAACAACAAGTAAACAATACAAGCATTCTATATATCATGGTGTTAGATCTATTCTAGCATATATAATCAATAATGTATAAGCATTTGACATAATCCAATGGATAAAATATTCATTCAAACACACATTATTGGATAGGAAAAGATATTTCTATTAATATAAATCAGAGATTACAAGATACAACCTCTATCGGCACGTCTGCGAACCAGAGAAACTGAATCCCCCACTTGGGCCTCCACCACCTCAATCCTCCATCTCTCAATGCAAGCTCACAAGCAAAAGGCAAGATTGGAAAGAACACAAAAGTGCTCCAAGGGACAAAGGGATGCAGACTCAAGCATAAGTTCCAGCAACAATGGACTATAGTTTCTTTGCTCTAAATTCTCTCTTATGCCTTCAATGTACCAAGGGGTTCCTTATATAGATTTCCAAAGGGGCAATGAAAGGTTGAATCTGAGCGATCTCAAGGCATAGGGAAGGCCAGGAGTCAAGTGAGTCGGATCCATGTCAAGGAAAACTCCAAAAGGATTTGGATTTTGTACACATCCTAATGTACGCGGTTTTAGTGGTCAAACCCACGTATATACACGCTTATAGGTTTAAAAGTCATGTGTATCATTTTTCACATGTTTTTAGGGATGGTCAAGGAAACATCAAAGGACAAAAAATGGTCCATGGGGTCTAAGGAGTCTGCAGCGGGATAGGGGAAGGCCATACAAAATGTGATTCACCTGGAGTGGTGAAATCAACTATAACAACATGGTAATGTGTAGTCCATGTGACATTTGAACTCCATCTAGCAGCTAGAAGTCAAGTTAATTAGTCAAACTGATAAATTCCTCTTAACTCATGTGATAACTACACTTAGTGGCATGGTAATGTGCAACTGATGTGACACTCTAACTCCACCTACCAATTGGGAGTCCAGTGAATGTGCATAAGTCTTAGTCCAACTACATTTGGAAGCTATAAGTCAGGATAACTTGAAGCTCTTTTATTAACTACAATATATTTATATTAACTTTTAAATTAACTATAAAATACAACTATTAGCTTAACTCCAACATGATGATACAACTATGAGCTTAATAACCGCAACTTAAGTGGTTTTTATGTTAGATTAACTATTAGATACAAGTAATTGACACATTCTTTAGGAAAAAAATTATAACTATTAGGTTAAGTCCAATGATGACACAACTTTAACTTAACTTCAACTCCAATAAAAATTTTTAATTGAACTGCAATGGTTGATATATTAACTTTTAAATTAACTATTAGATACAATTATTAGTTTAAATCCAATGATTCTACAACTATTAGCTTAACTTTAACTTTAATCGCAATTATATTGGATAACTATTAGATTAACTATTAGGTTAACTCCAATCATGATACAACTATTAAATTAACTTCACTGGTGATATATTCCTCTCGGCGTATCCCAAACATATTAATCTTATTAATATGGTTGTTGCTAGTATTTATTCTATTTTGCACCAAGATTAACTTGTTCATTTTTATTCTTTCTCTTTTCTAATTTCTTATAATCATTAGGTAATAAGGTCATATATGTTGGAAGGGCTCAAAAGAAGGCCAAGCCTGAGAAAATTTTGTGACGGCAATACGAAGAGAAACACCAAAAGATATTAAAATTTGAGGTGGGTATTTTAATTTTGAAGTGTCTTTCTTTTTCAAGGCAATATTCTCTTATAATTTGTTTGGCTTTGAATTTGTGTTTAGGGATCAAATATTTACGTTAAACATTGATGATTCAATTGAAGATGATGAACTAAAAATAATGTTTAGTCATTGTGGGATGATCACTTCAGCAAAAATAATGCGGGATGAAAAGGGACTCAACAGAGGATTTGGATTTGTTTGCTTTACAACTCTAGTAGAAGAAAACAAAGCTATGGAAGAATTATTTGGTAATAATAAAATATGTTGATGACTCACCCTAGGATCTCATGGTTCATATATAAGTTAGTATGTAACTCTTTTGAATTTTGAGTGCACATGCAGGGTATATGTTGCATAGTAAACCTCCTTACGTAGCTATTTGTCAACGCAAGGAGGTTAAACGCATGTATTTGCAAGCCCGTTTTTTCCAGTCTATTCCAACCCTTTCTAGACCTCGAGGGGCCTATGTTCTCGATGAATATCCTACTATGTGTTATCCACCAACTTGTTTTGTTGCCCCACATTAAGGCATCATGCATCCACGTAATTTAAGACAAGTAGGATGGTCGCCATCAATGGGGTTTGGCCCCTCCACAAAGACATGGTTTCCAACATATGCAACTTGCTGTGGTAAGGATTCATTTGTTAAATTGGAATTATCGAATCCAATATATATATATATATATATATATATTCATTTTATCTTTCTTGTTATGACTGTCATTTATAATATAGTTTGCAATGTATTTATCATAGATTAAAAATAATCTTGAGCAACAAATGCCACCGAGAGTAGGTATAACTAGACCCGTGCTTCTTCATCTAGGTCAACCAATGGCTTATTTGATGTCATTGAAACAACTCGACATGCCCCTAGCTACATGCTAAGATATGCCTAGAAATCAACATGTAATGCAATCTGATTATTCTAGCCTTGATTTAAATATATAAACTTCCACTTAGTAAATGTCTTTGTCATAAGCATTCATATATTTTTTTTCTTTTTTATAATGTTTTCATCAATAATTTTGGATTTTTAAAGAGGTGGTGAATTGTTTATGTGACAAATTTTTTAATTTTCTGGAATGTTGTGGTGAAGTAGCCTCGTTGGTATCTTGAGGCTTCCAAATACACACCATATGGTCGACCTAGAAAAATCAACAATATGACACAAAATTTAGTCTCCAAGGTTGGTTTTGCACCCCAAACTACAGTGAATGAATCTGCATCTATTTCCAGAGCAAGTTTTGTTGTAGAAACAAATGAAGCCTTAGAGACATGGAGCAATGACTGCTACAACAACACAACAATAGAAGTAGATTCTTAGGGAGAGCTTGTTTCCTCTTGTTCAACATCATCAGGTCATTTGCAAGGCCTATAAAATTATTTTGTTCACTATTAAAAAAAAATGCTCTTTTAAACTCATAAAAATTATTTTGTTCTCTACTTCAAAAAAAAAAATCTCCTTTAAACTCATAAAATTGTGACTTTCTCTACTTCAAAAAATTTCTGGTTCCTAAGTAGAACCTAGACCATGATGATTAAGCTAAACGCTAATGAAGTATTTGTTTACAGTTTGAAATTGCAGGTAAAATTACTGATATGATGTTAGAAATGGACAGTAATGAGTTGTTTCTTTGGTTGGATTCAAATGATTCCTTGGCTTCCAAGGTTTAGGAAGTTGTCCAAGTCCTAAATATATCAAAGTCCAAGCTATAAACTCAAGACCCCTAAGCTTGGAATTTGGTGGATTGAGAGATTACAGTAAATTAAAAGTTTTGTAATTTGAACTTCTTTTTTTATAGGACATTTATTTTGGATTTTTTAATATACATAAATGGTTGAGTGAGAATCAAAAAAATTGAAGTTAAACTTTTGTACCTCAACATTCTTTTAGAATTTGTTTTTGGTATGATTAAGTATGTAGGTTATATTCAAGCTTTATTCCTTGATTAATTGTGTAATGGCAATGCATCCTAAAATTTGAAATTCTTAGTTTTCTTTATATGAACCTCACATTGTGATTATTGGGTACCACATTGATAGCATTAATGCAGTGTAAAAGATTGACCTGTTATTGAATGGGTTATTTAATGGGGTAGTGCTTATAATGTTATTAGTTAGACACACTGAAATGCATTAGCTCATGATTTATCATTGTTATTACATTTTTTTATTTTTAAGGAAACTATTAAAAAATGCAATTTGTAGATTTAACAATCTTATTGTTTTCAAGTGTATGTGTTAAAATGTGTCATCCAAGAATTATTGATATTTTATTTGTTATCCAAAATGCAAGACATGTTAGAAACTAATGATTGTTCTTGGCCATCAATTAAGGGTAACAATTCTAGCAAAAATACTATGGATTGCCTCGATATGTTTTGTGTTTCCTTTGGTTCCAACATTCAACGAGCCATAATTGAGTGCTATTCATAGAGGCAATGATGAAAGTCTTTATTTTCAACTCCCAAAATTGGTCTTGACTTCAATAGGGAAAAAATTTCAAGTTTCCTGGAATCCTCTTTCCTTTAAGGCCTCCTTCTGTGACCATGGTGAGGTGGTAGTTCATAGGGTGGACAAAATTTGATGAGTGAATCACTAAACCTCTCACATTGGCCACCAAATTTCAAATTTTCACTAAGGTGTTGTTCACCACATGTGTCTATAATTTATAAGTTATAGAAGGTATCTACAATTGCATTTAGACAATGTTCTTGGACAATAAGATATAGGACTTTGTCCATCAACAACTCCATATGTATAAGAATTCCAATGGATGGGTATTAAAACACAAGGACATATTTCATGTTTAGAATTGATTAGTTGTGACATTTTCCATAGTACCATCATTCCAACAACATGTTGTCTAGGTTTGGATTTCTTTAATAGACAAGAATATAGGGATATTTGGGATATAAAGTGATATTTTTTTTTATAAATTTACAGCAGGCCATCAGACTTCCGACGTCTATGTAAAATGTGCTCGTCGAATATCCATCAAATATGATGGCCCACATGCGTTAGTTTTCTGACTCTGTTGAAGTGAAATTCGTTGGAATGGCCATCGATTGTCTGACATCTATGTAAAAATTTGCTCATCGGACTTCTGTCAAATCCGACAACCATGATGTACCTATAACGGCTCTAATTCGTCAATTTTTCGACGTCGGTGAAGTGAAAATTGTCGGAGTGGCCGTCCGTTGTCCAACATATATGTAAAAATTTGCTCATTAGACTTCCATCAAATTCGACAACCATGTTGTACCTCTGACGGCTCTAATTCGTTGGTTTTCTGACGTTTGTGAAGTGAAAATTGTCAGTGGACTCCGTCGAAGTTTCTATATCTATGAAGTGAACATCGTTGGATTATTGAGTAACATTTGAAAATAGTGGGGTGTCAGATGTGCAACGGGGGGATATCAAAAATACGACAAGGCTATTACACTGTCGGATATCCATCGAAATTCAACCGACGTTTAAAAAAAGGGTTGATTGCCAAATGGTTGACAACAATATGTCGAAAATCAAACATCTATGCCGTCGGATTTTGTGTCCAAAAATGCTAGTGCATGCACCATCTGCAAATTTGTCATTTCTTTAAAAACAGATTTTTAAATTGTTTATGGTAACATATATGGTTTCCCCTAAATAGGTAACATCAACGTACTCTTCTTAGAAATTCTTGTTCAACTTGTTTAGTTCACACATTATATTTTCATGCATATGTAAAAAACATTGTACTGAAAATATCATTTCCTTATCATACAATGGGTACTTCTTTTCATTTTTCCATAAATTCAATATGGGAGGAATTAATACAAGTCTTTCAATGAATTATCCCCTTGAGAGCCATCTAACTCCATGCATAAGTTCTTTTAGAGAAATAATTTCACTATTTCTTTTAGTAGAAGTGTGTACCCAAGAATATACCTTATTTTCCAATTTCTCAACAAATAATAAATCATGTATTCTTTTGAAATCATTTGA
Source organism: Pseudotsuga menziesii (assembly GCA_001517045.1). Lineage (NCBI taxonomy): Eukaryota > Viridiplantae > Streptophyta > Pinopsida > Pinales > Pinaceae > Pseudotsuga > Pseudotsuga menziesii. The sequence continues at coordinate 26,754 of LPNX010849251.1, forward strand.
TTATGCTTAAGATTCATGATGAGTAATACAATGAACACCTACAATATTAGGATCATCTTTTTTCAAAAAAGTAACAAAATCATTTTCATTTCCAACCATTGATGAAGCACCATCTATGGAAACTCCTATTAATATTTCAGTTGAAAGAACCCTTACTTCCATTAAACTATTCACTACATCATATGTTTTTTTCCTCTTCCATCACAAGCATTTATGAGCTTTAAAAACTGTAAAATTGGAGGCCTGAACACTTTTGAGTCTAGAAATGTTCAATAAACAGCAATATGTTTCTCCAAACTACAATCGATTCTTTCATCTAACATCAATTAAAAAAGGGGTTATCCAACCTTCTTAAAATTTGTATCTTTTCAAGATATTCAGATATTGCAAAAAGAGATTATTTTCCATCCATATGATTTGTATATGATGTGTAGTCTTTATTCTTTGGCATGTCTTGTGTTTTCAAGGACATTGCAAGCAAGCAAAGATATTCATATTTTTAAAGCGGTAAATCTTCTTGCAACATCCAATAAACTAATCTCAAAGTTGTGATGACTCTTTTCTTATTCCTATCATCAATTCATGTTATGTGTTTGTAATAGGTTTTGCTTTCCTCTCATTTCCACATATCCATTTTTCTTGTGAAATTTTATGGATGCTTGAACTAGCATGAACAACAATTGAATCATGTTTCAAGGTAGAGAAACCAATTCCAATTCCCCATGGTACAGTTTCCTTATGTGTTTCACTATACATTTCATTACTATTTTTCCTTCATTGTTTACCTCTCTCAACCACTTATACTTATTTTTCCATTGCTCATGAAAATCTGTTCTTACTTTCAGATTTCTTTTCTTTTGAGTACTAGATTCTCCTCCTTGAAGTTCTTCGTCACATTCTTCATTATCCCCCAAAATATCTAAGTCTTCATTCAAATCAAAATTACAATTCTCTATACTAGGCGATGGAACTTGTGATCTCGACAACCATCCAAATAATTTTTTTTGATATAAGACTGGTTATTTTTTCTTTGGGACATTTTTTGATGTAATACCTCTATAATAAAAAGGATGTAATTAGATATTGTACAAATTCCCCAAAATATATCCCCTCACTAAAATGACAATCTAGCACTATTAACAAGTGAAATTAAAATTATTCTATCACAATAATGCTTTATTATCATAACTCAAGGCTACATTAGCAAGATTCATATATATTGGGGTATACATAGTTAGATTTGCAGCTATGTAATCCTATTGTCTTTATAAATGTGGTTGGATGGAATTTTGTAATTGGAGATGGATGTACAAAATCACATGAATTTATTTAATAGTACCTTATCCTTTGAAATTTATGGGTTCTCTCTATCTTCCTCTATCACTTATCTACCTTTCCCCCACCCCTTTATCCTTGAGTCTTGGTAAAGTTAGGCTATTTTAAATTAACTAGTGACATAGTATAATTGGTGGGTTGTGGACAATAAAGAAAAACCACCAGGAAATATTTATCTAGTGTTGAGGTTAGAAAAAATTACATTTATGCATCTTATCTCCAACATTAGTTTTTAGAATGTCATATATAATTACAATATTTACAAAACAAAACCTTCTCCTTTGACTAATGTTATGATATTCTTTGAAATGTTTCTAATCATCCTTTTTCTATGTGATAACACTAAATGAATTCTTTAGTGATTCTTAATGTTCTTCTTCCTTCATGAAAAAATCATACTATTAATTCATTATGGAGCTTACTCCAATCCTAAATACCATTTCCTAAATATAAGTACCAACCAAGTGGTCTTGACTAGGTTATTTAGAATCAACTAGGTGTAGACAAAGTAGTTATGACTAACACATTAGGACCACCTTGCGTGATCAAATATGAGAAATTCAACCTTATTTTATAAAAGATTGGTGATACACTCAAGTAGAATACAAGTATAAATAGATGATCATAGGTTTATAATTAAAAAGAAAGTGAAGAGAGTATATGTTGAATTGTGTCTATGTCATGAAGACATATACTCATTATGCCATAATGTTGTAATAGTGATGTAGGGATGAATAGGACGATCAACTATAAATCAAGATACACAATGAAAACGAAAGTGAACACCCACACAAAAGAACAACACATAAAAATTCCAAGGATATTGGCTTCTATTAATATCAAACATGAAGTTTACATAGGAAATTGTATTCAAATTTGATACTTGGTTACTTAGTTGAAGTGATTATACATATAATATTCACAGGTATCTCTCCATACTTTGGTACAACAACCATTTCTATCATGGAATCTCCTATTTATATCTTTCATGGTTCTATAAAATCTTCGAGAGAATTTCAGGCAGTTTGTATCTTCCTTAGGTATCCCCTGCAACTGCTTCGCCTCCTTATGCCATATGGCCTACTTCAACTACCATCATAACTACTCATTTATTTATACAACTACCTCCACTATGGAACTGTAACTCTTAAATTAGTCATTTTATGTCACCCATCAATTTTTGACTGAATACTCTATCGTCTCTTACTTTTTTCTCCCAAAGACTCACTTGTTTGCATATCCTTTCAACTCATTGCTACCTATATGGATTCCTTTATCATTTGGCCATTCGAATATCCTCGCTTTGACTATGAATTATTGCTACAATAGGTGTCATCGACCCATCCCCTAGTTGGCTCTAGTCGACTTTAGAATTCGACTACTTGTTAGAGGTCGAGATACCCCTGCATCAAATAATGTTTCTAAACACTACAATATATATTAGGATTATTTGTTAAAGTCTATAATATATAAAGATAAGAAGAACTAATGAAACAACCAAGATATACATTAGAACTCTATCTAGGATTTAGATTCAACAAGCATGTATTATAGATTATAAATCTAACTAGGATTTACAACTAATTGATGGATACTCCACTTCACATGAGTGAATTGTTGGCCATCTTGTTCTTTTCTACTTAGGGGTTTTGGTAACACATTCACCTACTAAATTACAATATCTCATATGATTTTTGTTACGTGGGAAAGGTCTAGGTTGAATGGCCTTAAAATGAAGGTCAACTAAAGAAAAGGTCATCAGACACCTCATTGAATGATATCGGTATATCATAAGTCATATGATTGTGTATAATGTTTATAGTCTCAAGGTAAATCACCTTGTTTAGGCCATTAGAGTATCCTTATAAGTGGCAGGATTGTTTTTGGCACACTCTATCTGAACTCGAAGGTTATCTCTTAAGGATTCTATAAATAAACGTATAAGTTCATTATAATCAAATTTAGTATTGTAGTAGGGGTGATTCCATGAACCACAAAGAGAAAATTGAAACCCATTGATGACTGAGATGTTAAAACTCATTTCTCAAGCCAAATCATTGATAGTGGCATCGTCCAGTCAATTACTCACCACAACCTAGGAATTAATATGTGTAATATGCGTATCTCTTAAGGACTTGAAGTATTCAAAGTTTAGGAATTGGTAATAAAAAAGATAACACCTCCAAGTCTAAATTAATATGCCACTTGACTGCAACTACTCTAGGAATAAAGTATTTGTTCAGCAACCATGCTAGAGATTAACATTGTAAACAACTATATTGAAATCACAACTCTAGAAGTGGGAATAACTCAATTTAGATAAATTTGGGAATAACTTAATTTAGATAAATTCATCCATATCTAGCAGTTAAAGTTCAATTAATTATTTTCCATTTTAAATTTAGGTTATAATTCCTAACAGAACCTTACTTCTTAGGGACACTACTGAACAAACATAGCTTAGTAGTGATCACTTTTATTTTATTGTAGGGTGCATACAGTCTTGCATATTTATGTTGAGCAATAGGTGTTAACCTTCTCTATGGATAATTTTAAACAAAATTTAATAGAATAAAAACGACCCTATCTAGCCTGTAAACTTGCGTCTTATTTCCCTCGCCCCATGAATTTCTAAGTAGTATATCATAAATAGAATACATCCCTAAGGAAGTGAAATAATTTCAAGGTTTTGTCACTCAGTGGATTTTATTATATATCACTGATTTAAAATCTTAAAATTTAAAAATTATTAAGAGATCATTAAAAAGGTAGAATTTGTCCCAATTCCCATGAATTAACGCCTTTCGTTCAATTTTTAGTGATTTAAATTTTAATGAGTTAAATTTGAGTCTTTATAGATTCTAATTTCTTTGTAGTCATGGTTTTACTAGAATCAAATTGATTTTTTTTCATAGAATTATACTTTGAACAACTTTAGCCCTAAATCTTTGATATAAAAAAATTAGCACTAAATTTGTGAGCATAACTATACTTTTTAGAATCAGAATGTACCTTGCAATTTGTTGAAGAAAATCACTATTGAAGGGTTCGACACAAGTGAAAATACCTTTTTCTATTCTATTTCAAACCTCCCATAAATTTTTGGTTCTCCTGAATGTGTTCTCAGGTGACCCTTTCAACCCGACGGCGGTGGTTTAAGGTGAAAGCTGAACAACTTAGAACAAGTTTTTAAGTGCTTGCCACATACACCACAAATCACCACTTTCTCGGATAGAAATTTGCTAAGTTTCCATGTGCATTTAACCTTTAACATTGAACCCCCTCCATTCATGAACCCAAGAAAAGTCTTGGCATTCAAGTTCCATCCTTCTAGGGTTGTAGGGAAGCAAAGTCCTACACCAGGGACCCAACATGATAGATATTTGGTAACTCTCTAGAGTCCAAATGATTCCTCAATATTGACTCTCAATTCTTAGGAAAAGAGTGAGGGTTTTGAACTCAAGTCAAAATTGCAAATGGTAAAACACTCAAGGATGTACCAAAATACAGAAGGATAAAATAATTTAAATGGTTTATGCCATATGGTATTAGTAATTATGGCCCACCGTCTGAGTATCGACTCTCCAACTTCCATGTTCTGCACCTGAGGATTTTCAATGACTCAATCCTGGAATTTCAATGCTCTAGGATCCATTAATTGGAATTGATTGACCAACTAGTCCATCCAACCCCAACCTATAGTGACAACCCGTATGCTAGAGGCTACAGTGAGGCATACAACTAATTTTAACTATATATGTATATATATATATATAT
>LPNX010849251.1:40505-72937 GCA_001517045.1 Pseudotsuga menziesii
TTTTTTGCAGGTCTCTTGGAGGAAGAGGAGCAAGAGGAGCAACAAGAGGATTGAAGGGTTGCTTGGATCAACCTTCGTTTGGCTAAGGTATGAACCATTCCAATATCTGAAACTTACTTATATATGCTTGTTGAACATTGTGCATCTCTCTTTCAACCCCAGTACGTCGATGGCCTCTTAAACCCTAGCCATAAGATACATTCCTTTACAACAGAACTGGCGACTCCACTGGGGAGAGCCTTGTCTGTTTGGGGTTTCTTTGTCTTTCTTCTAGCCTTTTGTAAAGTTTCAGGTCCTTCTTGCCACTTAGGAACACCTTCTAAGTCTGATAGCACACTTCCCCTACCTTCCTAAGGCATTTTTTTACCTTTTTTGGGATTTTTTCCACCCTTATGCGAGTTGCAGACTGAACAGTTGTGTGTCTAGTTTGGTACACGTGACTTTCTATACTGTCAACCCGTGTATGATACGCGACTTGTCAGTGGTACAACACGCATGTGCTTGTACACGTGACTTGTTGTATTGTCAACCCGCGTATGACACGCGACCTATCAGTAGTACAACCTGCGTGTGCCTTTAAACAGTGTTTTTTCCTCTTTTGTGGTTTTTATTCTGTTTAAAGTTTGTTTGGTAGGTCTTTTGGGGTCTTCTACAGGTGCATGACTCCAGGGAGTTAGCATCATCCCTTTTGGTTGTTCTTTATCTATGTGGTAAGCCTTTTTATAGAATTATGGTTTGTTCTTTGCTCTTTTCCCCCACCTCCTTTGCTTGACATGATTTTTGGCTTATGTTTCTGGTCAACCTCTGTTAGTGATCTTTGTCTAAGTTCAGAAGCTTGTCAGTGTTTGTTTCCTTATTCTTTTGTTGGTTAACTTCACTATGCCAAAATAGTTAACTTGTCTCTTATGCAATCCTTCCTTCCAAGTAGGGTTTATACTAACTTTAGGGCATTCTAGAGTCTGTTTGGTGGTTGCATAGCAGAGTTCCTTTTGCTTTGTTTTTGTTATCTGCATACTTTGCTTTGTAGGTAGTTTTTCTTTTACATTTATAAAAGAAAAATAAAAAGAACATATACTTGTTTCATATGCATGTAGATTAGAGTTTTGTCTTTAATGCACTGCATATCATTATTTTCAAAAAAATAAAATAAATTTGTTCTTTTGTGGCTTTCAAGTTTCTATTTGAAAAAGAAAAAGAGAATAGTTTTTTCTTTTTTCATTTCATTTCTCTTTGCTTAGTCATTTTGTTTCAACTTTGAGTCAAAACACCACATAAGTTTCACGCCATTTACCCTCTGACTAAAACAGCCCTTGAAATAAACGATATAATTTAAAAAATATTAATAAGTTTTATTTTATAGGCTCATACACCAACTAGCTCAGGCTAGACTTGTGGGGTAGGGAGTTTAAACTTCCCACAAGTGTTAAAATTCAGACGTAGTTGGCCAATCACTAGGTAAGCCCTTTTGTATGTGACTGTATCTGGGAAGCTCCTCTCAAACGAGAGTTAAGCATGAGGCCACATGGAGGCTTCGACTGAGGAGATAACCCTCCGATTCCTTGTCAAAGTGTAGACCAAGGTTTTTGCGCATATGGGGATTTTGTCTTAGACAGGGTTTCAGGATTTGCTACCCTACCCATGCGTACAAACTAGGCTTATGACTGTCCCCCTAGACTGTCAATATAGTTAAGGTATCCTTTAGTCTCTTTGACATCTAGGGTTCATACACACGTACACCGGAAGCCTATTTCTGGTTTACCTTGGAAGGGCTTGGAAGGTAACCCTGGTAGAAGGTGTGGGAGGGCGGTGGGTGATTCCTCCACTTGTGCCTAAGAACATCTACAGGGACACCAAGTAACTGTCTCTCAGCTTTCTTTTGGAAAGCGTATCTTATACCTGTTTGTCTGTTTGGCTTTAGGAATTTTAGTGAGTGCTGTGTGGTTTGTCTGTACTTAGTATGCCTTTAGGTGTGTGCTTTGTACTTTAGGTTTCTTGTCAACCTCAGAATTTGTCTTCTAGTTTGAAACTATGGCTAACACCCCTTTTAACGCCAACCAAGAGATCCCCATGCTGGGAACTCCTTGTACTATTGCTCTCATAGGGAATGTTGGCATTCTGTTGAGGCCTGGAAATTTGTAGGCAACAACAGCAAGGGATTCTCCCCAGTCAACGTTCCCAACTAGCCCGTGACAGTTTGGTATAGGGAATCCGTTCGGTTTGTGGTCTGGCTACCGTAGGTCAAGAAACAAAAACAAAGGTTTTTACCAGTTGCGGCCCGGTCCACCGTGTATTTTTGTATTTTTGACTTAATGTATGATATGCACATGCCTAACTAACAATGCAGGGTGATAGGGATGCAAAGAGTACTCACAATGTGATGCGTAGGTTCTTAGCTCTCGTCTTAGACTCACGAGCATCTAAATCACATATGCAGCAATGAAATAAACTAACTAACTATCTATCTATCTATCTATCCTCGGGGAGCCAAATTGTAACTTATTTATGAGTAATGTGTATTGTGCATGCATTATAAAGAGAAATAACAGATAGCTGATATTTCTTCCTACAACACATGAACGATTAAAGATATTTAGACAATCAAATAGCCAATTGTTTATGAACAGCAATACATTACTCATGGTGGTAATTCCACAGAATAAACCAGAAATCATTCAAACAAGAACATAGGCTCTAAGAGTTAGAACGATCTTACAGTTAATGGAAAAAAAGTTGAAAAAATGAAATAGTTCATCTTTTCACAATCCACAGCATAACATTTGAAAATCCCACCAATCTTTCTCCAACAGGCAAACAATAATTCTTTATTGCAAAAAAAAGTAGTTATACTTACAATATCGCTTTACATGTCTAACTGAGAAAAATCCCCTTTATTCCTCTAAGTCTTCTATATTTATACAAAAAGATGAGACTGTTGGGCTGCCCACAAATAACCCTTGGGCTTCCCAACATTTCGCCTCCCAAAAATTTCCTCAAATGTTTACAAATCGTTACATATTACAAAAGTGAATGATTATTCACGAGGAGGGCCCTTCTTGCAAATTCGGAAATTTCTTCCACGCCAAAGCCTCATAAGCAATGCCTTCAAATGCACAAGGTTCCAAAAATTGAATATTTATCTCAAACTTCACAGCTTGGTTTTTGATGGCCTCAATTTTGGCCGCACTCAAACGAAGCTGATCCTCCAATAGTTGCACACTGATGGCGGAATGATGCACTTCACTCTTTAATATCTGGTCATCAATGGCCTTAATGTGTTGTATTTTAGCTTCCTCCTCTTGATATCTCTTCTGCAAAAACTCCACAAATGAGTTGTGGTCTAGAAAAACATCAAGCCTCTGCTGTGCTTCTACTTGGCACCGGTTATATGTAATCAAGAGCCTTCTGAAAAATTCTGAGCATGCTCCTTTAGTCTTCCTCATAGCCTTCTTGAAATCCTCTGCTGTGTTTATAGCAAATTCTAACAAGTCATAATCCTGCTGAAGGGCCTGTCGATCTTTCGAAGGCAGCTCAGCAGGAGTTTCCTCATTATTTTCCAGTCGTGCCATCCTTGTTGTCAGGATTTCCATGACATCTTCAGATCTATCAACAAAATAAGAAGAAGTCTCTAGAATTTCATCTAAGCGGCCGTCTATTTGCAACACTTTGCATCTCTCTTCTTCTATGGCGGTTTGCAGCTATAGTATATTGGCCTTTTGTGCCAGCACATGCTCCTTGAAGGGTTGTAGATGGACCTTCTGCTCTTTTGCTGCCTCTAAAGCGGTTGTTAGAAAAGAGATCTGCTCTTGAAGTCTCCTCTCTTGTTCTTGAGCTTGCTTCTCGTTTGCCTCCTAGGTGGTTTTTTGCATCTCTAAGTCTTCTATCCTTCCCAGTAGTTGTTCCTTTTCCACCCTTAGCTCTTGATACTCTTGCTGCACTCTCTCCAGACACTCTTGTGCAGTTTCACTAGCTTGTCTCTCTGCTTAGAGGAGCTGCAGTTCATCCTTTGAAGACCTTATCTCTTTTTTCATGTCCTCATATTTCCTCTTCAGCTTATTGCTTTCCTCTCTCTCCTTTCTCAATGTGTCTTTCAGTTGAGTAGAGGACTTCTTGGATTGCTCCAAGTCTGTCATAATCTTGTCCACATAATCTTCTAAAGCGTGAATTAGTGCAACTCCGGCTCTAATGGTAAATCTTGGATCTCGGTCTATTCCAAATACAACGGGCATATCCGTTATCATTTTCCCGGGAATACCTCGTGTTTCAACCTTCCTTTCCATTCTCTTCACTATCCTCTTTGTCTCCTTGTCATAGAAAACAGTGTTAAAATCAGGTATTTCTTCCCCTTTCTTCTGTTCAAAGGGGACCAGCTTCAGTGTAGGGACCAAAAACTGTCCAGGTGTGCTAGCAGTCGGTACTTCTGGGTCCTAAACCTCGGGGTTCTCCATGTCCTGGGTTTGACCACCAGCTGTGTCAGAGGTTGATTGTTCTGTCTCTGTCTGAGTCAGCTTTAGCCTTTCTGCTTCCTGTTTCTAAAACTCTTCATCAAGCTTCCTTTTCCTTTCTTCTTCTTGTTTTCTCACATCTTCCTCTACTTTTTTAGCTTCCTCTTGCGCAGCTTTTCTTTTCTCTTCTTCTTCTCCTTGCAACCACCCTGTAGCTTCTTAAGCCAACCTTTGGGCTTCCTCATTTCTTCTCTTGGCTTCTTCCTCATCTTTTGCTTGTTCATCTCCCTTCCCACCTTTGGTGGAGATCTTCTTTTTGAACCTTCTCCTTAAAATTGTTATATTCAACGCACTGCGGAAGACAGATTCTCCTCTATCCCAATGGTGTGTGTATTCAAAATGTACGTTGTTTTCTTTAAGTTGTTCAACTACTTTACTGCGGGAGTAATTTCTATGGAAGGGCATATCACCAAAATGAAACCTTTCCAACTCTTCTACAAACTCATCCGCTTTCTTCACTCTGGTAAACCTGTAACTTCCTAACTTGAAGGGTAAAGGAGGATAGGCAGCCTTCTTATGCTCAAACAGAAAGCCTCCTATGCCATCCATGAATACTTGCCTAACTGCCTCTTTGTGAATAATGTAGTCAGTGGCGTATTTGGGTAGCAAGGAGGGTGCTCTTGAACCTCCAAACATTCTGAAGTAAAGGCCATCCTCAGTCAGATAATAGTCTACATATTCTTCGATTACTTGTAATGCCTCCTTTGACATGCAATCACACTCCTTTAGGAAAATGAGCGTATACAGTGGCATGATGAAATGTTCATAGAATTCTCGATAATGACTGTGGTACTTGTGTGCCCACAGTGGCTTGTATGCAGAATAAATAGGCATCCTCTTCCTATCCCAGATGCACCTTATTCCAGGGAAAGGTTGATTGCATAATATACAATCGACAAGTATGGAACTCATATAAAATTCAAACCTCTTTTGGGACACTCCTCCCAAAGCTGAGGCCATGTAGGGTGAAAAACTATTTGAAACTATGTTAGCCCAGTTGAAAATGGTCCCCTGGGTGGAAACATAAAAAATAATTGGCATCCACTCCAATTTGAAGGTCCTGCCATGAGCTTTCCCAAAAATCTTGTTAAGCATTAAGGCGATGAATCTGTACGAGGCCCTTAGGCTCGCTGTATCATATTCTCCTGTTGGCCTAGTTCTGAAATGTTTTCCAGGTAACAACATCCTTTTAAGGGTATCAACAAGGTCCATTCTGATGTTCTTCAACCAATCATCAGACAAAAATATTTGTGCTTCTGGCAGGTGGTAGGCCAGTGCTACATATCCTGGGCTATAAGCAACATAGCCTTGTTTGTCAACGTTCTCCAAGATCATAGTGGTTACATCTGCCTAGGGTAGAATCCAAACAATGAATTCAGAGCATGGGAAGAGCTCTGGTCTTATGGAAATCTTCATCAGTGAAGATCTCTCTATGTTGGCATATATGCCTTCTTCTTCCAAGCCCATATCAGGCACCTCTCGGCGCGTGATCAACCTGTATATCTCTCCCCACTAGTACTCGGGCTCTACACTAGATATGCACTTGGTGTCCTCATAAATGTATTCAGTTTTGGTAATAACTTCCACTTCGGGATCCTCCTCAACCACAGGGGACTTCTTCTTTTGCCTCTTTGACATTTCGAGTTTGAAATCTTCTTGTCATATATGAAATTATAAACATGAAGCCATTTCCAGATAAGTTGCAAACATTGGGACAACAGAGTGCAGTGTTTTAACTTCGTCTATGTTTAACATGATGGAAATAGTTACATGAAGTAAATATGTGTAAGCTAACACTGTAGTCTAACACCAAAACAGTTCTATCAACAAATTTCGAGCAGGAAATAAATCTACATTAACATGAAGAAAACTTCGGCTTTCTGCGTGCGCCATAATCATCACGCTGCGCGGGAATGATAGGGGGAAAATATTCAGGCTTTTCAAGAAAATATTACCTGTGATAATTCATGGTCAATAAGGTTACGCAGGGTTACGCAAATACCAACCAGCTCGGGTTCAAAACTGACCGTGAAACGAGTCGTGTGAAACAACGCGGTGAAACGCGACTTGGCCTAAATGATACGGGTAGCATGAAAACAAAACGGGGGGGCAACCATTCCAAGCACCACAGTAAAACCATGAAACCTTCCCCTACCAAAACATCATCACACAGGGCGGATTGGTGCAGACAGTGTAACGGTCGTCTGCACCAAACCCCCCATTTACTAAGCGCAGGGTCGCATAACAAACGACTGTGGGGAAAAACTACCCTATGGGTCAAAACGCCCCCCCTTGTGGACAGTAATGCTACAAAAATACTCAATATATAGGCATGTAACTAAGGGGCCAAGGGAAAACGGCCTTGGAAAAAACCCAACCAAAGAAAAATCAACCAACAGCTCGAACGGAACGGGATAATGCGATGAGGAGCCTACCTGGCAATGCTGCATGGACGACAGGAAGAAGGGCGATCAAGCTTCCACAGTTGAGCCACCTGGACACGGGTACCAACAACGGGGTCCTTGCAAGTTCGAGAGAATGACAGCACATGAGAGCGACAAATCACGATAGTCAAAACGGCAGTAGTAATAGAATAATAAACAAGCCCGACCCCATACCTATATATATGCAAACGTAAGCGGCGGGGAAATATATCGGGCGACAGAAATCTAAGGATTGGAGGTCGAAAGCATAATTCCTTCCGTAACGTCGGGTGGCCAAACCACTAATCTATCCGTGAGGATAACCGGGAGACAAAAAATAACGCGTCGAAGCTTTAAAACATTGGAGCGATAGCAGAACTGGAGCCGCAATAGCGGAGATATAAAGGATATCATAGTCCGCGATGGGAAAAATATTGATCGGAGAAAAAATGACTAAACGACCAGAAGGATAATGCTTTCAGTAGCCGCAACAGCGGAAGCCCAAGACTTATGGAGCAGCGAAAATAACGACGCGAGGTTTTAAAAAAAATAAAAGCAAAAATCGGGAGACTTTGCCATCTGCCTTCCGCAATTGCAGAAACCAAAGTAACAATACGTTCTGACTCGAAACCAAAGGTCAGCCGACAAATGCGTCAGAGAAGAATAACGAGGCTGAAACTTATTATTCTTCCGCAATGGCGGGGTTGCTAGCAAATACTCTTTCCACTCAAACACTTGAAATGCATTCAAAGACAAAACAAACGTGGGTCATTTCAGGAACGAATCTTTTTGAAGAATCAGTGAATCAAGTTGAAGAAGAAAATCAAATCAATCCAAGCAAAAGGAGGGTCCCGAAATTTTCTGAATTTTGGGAAAATGTTGCAGCTACAACAATTGGCAACTACCTGGTTAACCCCAGATTTCTGACTTAACTCCTCCCCAGTGAAAAACTGTGTAGCTCAGAATTTAAGTCTTCTAGATGTTTGTATTCATAATCTGGCCAAACTATGCATTTAAATCATTGAGAAGTATTCCATTCATTGGGAAATGGTAACATCAGAAACATTTGCAAGTCTGAATAACTCTTTTGAGGCCTAATAAGTGATATTTATTTTACCCGTCCTACCGTAGTTTCCAACTTGGACACCACAAGATTGTAACATAAAGTAAACAGTACTATCCTTTTGTTCCTCATTCCCATGCCAACTGCACTTTTGTGCCATTTGAACTTTAGTTCTTGTGAGTCCTCCAGCTGCCTTTCTTTCTGAATTTGATTTAGGCTCCTCTATCCATAATGTCCTTTTGTGTGAGAGAAGAATTTACTTTTCATCTCACGGACGGAGAGGAACTTTTGGAAATTTGAAATTCATGATTTTGATGCTTTGCTTTGATATATATTGTTTCTTTAAGGAGTTTTGACTCTTGATAGCTTTTAGATTTTCTGAAATCATGGCATGGGATCATTTATATATGATATATTGTTTACCTTGCTTCCTTTCCATGGGTCCTTTGCTGTCACTCCTTTGGACATTTAAGATGTGAAATGTATGGAGCCTCAAAATAGTATTCCAGACCTCTTAATTCTGAGTTATTTACAGGGGTTAAGTAGGACTTCAATGAATACATGCCCCAGTAGGAACACTGCTACTAGAAGACATTCTATGTTTCCAAGCACAGTATTTTGCTCAAGGTTTCAGTTAATTAAGAACCCTGATGTTTCCATTGCAACCAAAAGTTTGCCTCTTTATTCAAAATAAAAAGAACTAGTAACAAAGCATTAAACCAAAAGAAAAACAACATCAAAGCCATAAACAAAAAGAAAACAACATCAAATCATCAAAGAAAAAAAACTTCAATTTATTTATGTACAAAGCAAAAAGAAAAGAAAAGGGGTGCTCGCCCTTAAAATTCTTCAGTTTAACAAGTTAAAGGGCTAGGCTGTAGTGTAGGCCAAAACCTATCCATGGTCTAAGTGTACCATTTTTGAAATTGAAACCATGTCTATTAGTCTACAGTCATCCTTCTCAGCCTGAGGAAGTTGAAGGAGCTCAGGCTGAGTGTCAATTCTAGAACTGGCATTTCTTGAGGTATGATGTCTTAGCTTAAGATTGGTTAGATAATTTCCCAGGATAGAATTGGCGGATTCATTTCCTCCCCTCAGCTGAGTGACAGTATGCTTCATGTAAGGCTCTCTCAAGATTTTAATCTGATTAGGGGTACCCTTGAGAGGTAACAATAAATGAGACCAATCTGAAGCAAAATAACCCTTTAACCTGGAAAACCAATAATGGTTAAGAATAAGCCCATATCCATCAGGTATGTCAGCCCCCATAATGTCAATAAATTGACATATCTTGTTATTTGTAGAAAAACGAATGAGAACATTATTTATTTCTCCCACTACTTTAACATTTTTTCTGTCTAGTTGCACCAATTCCCAAGCTGTAGGCTCTAGATGCCCATTAATATTGTTGCAAAATTCAAGTGGCATAACATTTACCGATGACCCATAATCTACTAAGCAATTATGCACGTTATGATTCAGCATTTCCAAAGTTAAAAGAAAAGGTGGGGTTTTAGATTTTTCTTCCCAATCGCCTTCTACTCCCGGTTGATTTTCTGTGGGTATATCTTGTTTAAGCTCCTTAATTTTTTTAGCGTTTCCTTCATCAACATCTACCTATCCTTCCACAGGTATGACAGGCTCATTAATTGGCTCTGTTTCCTGATTGACAGTAGTAACTTCGGGTGTTTTATCTTCAACATTGGCATTTATCTGTCTCTTGACATTCGTTTGCAACCTCTTAATCTTTGAAATTGTTGAATCCATGTCCTTTGTTGCTGTAGGTGTGCATTCAAATTTAAGAGCACTCTCTTCTGTGTCAAAAAGCGAGACACCATCCCATAAGAACATGGTATCATCTTCTTGTTTTTCTTTTCCTCTTTACCACTGTCCTTGGTCAATTTAGAGTCTAGCAGCTGATTCATAACCAAAGTCATTGAATTTAACCATTGAGGGCACTTCTTTTCAGAATGAGGTTGTTGGTGAAAAGTGCATAAATTGTCCCCCCTACCTCTGTTATATTCATTGATGCTGAATTTGGTGGAGGGATTTTCCATTGGTTGCTATCCTCCTTTTTTTGGTAGTAGGGTTTGTAAGTTTTCTGAGCTTCCCTTTCTTTCTCTAGATCTATTATTTAGTTGGATAGTTTCTGAATCATTTTCAGCATTCCCTCAAAATCATGTGATTGTTCCTCTTTAGGTTTAGATAGCAAGAAGGTTCTCCTCCCGATAGTTTTTTCTTCAGGTTGTTTGGGATAGACTTCTATACTTTCCTTTTCAGCCTCTACCCTTTCTGCTTCTTCATAAGTTTCTACCAACGTAGGTTTGGCTTTCACTTTGGCAAACATGGCTAGCTCAGGTCCTAGGGATGAGGTATAATATTCAATTAAGACTTTTTTTGAGGGTCTGTCAGTTTCAGAAAAGTTCTTTAGGTATGTCAAAAACCTTTGAGTAAAATGATGCACCTTCTCATCCTTCTTTTTTTTTAGCAAACCAAGACCTTTCATTAGTGAGGCATGTGTCTTTTGGGCTGCGTATTTAGTCCTAAAAATCCTTTTGAAAGTGTCCCAATCATGAATAGAGTTTGTAGGAAAACTAAAATACCAGGATGTTGCTGCTCCTTTGAGGGTATATGGGAATAATCTACAGACCACATCCTCGTGTTCCCCAGCCCTTAAACCTTCTATTGCCAAATAGAAACTTTGCAAATGGTCATCTACAACAATCTTCTCATCGGGATCAAACTTAGGCAGCAGCTTTTCAAAAGCTTAAGGTAGGTTATGTAGACGAGGTGTTAGGTTCAAAGGTGATCTAGCTCTCCATGCTGGCAATGGGTTGGGCTGATTCACATTTATACCTGCCCTGAGCAAAGGTAAAAGAATAGGAGTCTGAGCAAAGAGCAATGTAAGATGAAACTGGGTTTACTTGCTTCACGGGCAAAAACAAAGCCTGTGAGTACTTGGGTTAAGCCAAAAGCTTCCAAATATCTACTGGTGGGGTAATCTTGGGAAAATAAGTTTCCACGGCCAGCCATGCACTGGCGGCCCTCCTTCTAGTGCCAGAAACTATTGAGGCCTAGAAATTCACAGGCAACAACAGCAAGGGATTCTCCCCAGTCAACGTTCCCAACTAGCCCGTGACTGTTTGGTATAGGGAATCCGTTCGGTTTGTGGTCTGGCTACCGTAGGTCAAGAAACAAAAACAAAGGTTTTTACCAGTTGCGGCCCAGTCCACCGTGTATTTTTGTATTTTTGACTTAATGTATGATATGCACATGCCTAACTAACAATGCAGGGTGATAGGGATGCAAAGAGTACTCACAATGTGATGCATAGGTTCTTACCTCTCGTCTTAGACTCATGAGCATCTAAATCACATATGCAGCAATGAAATAAACTATCTATCTATCTATCTATCTATATATCCCCAGGGAGCCAAATTGTAACTTATTTATGAGTAATGTGTATTGTGCATGCATTATAAAGAGAAATTACAGATAGCTGATATTTCTTCCTACAACACATGAACGATTAAATATATTTAGACAATCAGATAGCCAATTGTTTATGAACATCAATACATTACTCATGGTGGTAATTCCATAGAATAAACCAAAAATCATTCAAACAAGAACACAGGCTCTAAGAGTTAGAACGATCTCACATTTAATGGAGAAAAAGCTGAAAAAACAAAATAGTTCATCTTTCCGTAATCCACAGCATAACATTTGAAAATCCCACCAATATTTCTCCAACAGGCAAAAAAAATTCTTTATTGCAAAAAAAGTAGTTCTTCTTACAATATCGCTTTACATGTCTAACTGGGAAAAATCCCCTTTCTTCCTCTAAGTCTTCTATATTTATACAAAAATATGAGACTGTTGGGCTGCCCACAAATAACCCTTGTGATTCCCAACCTTTCACCTCCCAAAACTTTCCTCAAATGTTTACAAATCATTACATATTACAAAAGTGAATGATTATTCACGAGGAGGGCCCTGCTTGAGTATTCAGAAATTTCTTCCACGCCAAAGCCTCAGAAGCAATGCCTTAAAATGCACAAGGTTCCAAAAATTGAATGTTTATCTCAAACTTCGTAGCTTGGTTTTTTATGGCCTCAATTCTGGCCGCACTCAAACGAAGCTGATCCTCCAATAGTTGCACACTGATGGCGAAATGATCCACTTCACTCTTTAAGATCTGGTCATCAATGGCCTTAATGTGCTGTATTTTAGCTTCCTCCTCTTGATATCTCTTCTGCAAAAACTCCACAAATGAGTTGTGGTCTAGAAAAACATCAAGCCTCTGCTGTGCTTCTACTTGGCACCGGTTATATGTAATCAGGAGCCTTCTGAAAAATTCTGAGCATGCTCCTTTAGTCTTCCTCACAGCCTTCTTGAAATCCTCTGCTGTGTTTATAGCAAATTCTAACAAGTCATAATCCTGTTGAAGGGCCTGTCGATCTTTCGAAGGCAGCTCAGCAGGATTTTCCTCATTATTTTTCAGTCGTTCCATCCTTGCTGTCAGGATTTCCATGACATCTTGAGATCTATCAACAAAATAAGAAGAAGTCTCTAGAATTTCATCTAAGCGGCCGTCTATTTGCAACACTTTGCATCTCTCTTATTCTATGGCGGTTTGTAGCTGCAGCATATTGGCCTTTTGTGCCTGCACATGCTCCTTGAAGGGTTGTAGACTGACCTACTGCTCTTTTGTTGCCTCTAAAGTGGTTGTTAGAGAAGAGATCTGCTCTTGAAGTCTCCTCTCTTATTCTTGAGCTTGCTTCTCGTTTGCCTCCCAGGTGGTTTTTTGCAGCTCTAAGTCTTCTATCCTTCCCAGTAGCTGTTCCTTTTCCACCCTTAGCTCTTGATACTCTTGCTGCACTCTCTCCAGACACTCTTGTGCAGTTTCACTAGCTTGTCTCTCTGCTTGGAGGAGCTGCAGTTCATCCTTTGAAGACCTTATCTCTTTTTTCATGTCCTCATATTTCCTCTTCAGCTTATTGCTTTCCTCTCTCTCCTTTCTCATTGTGTCTTTCAGTTGAGCAGAGGACTTCTTGGATTGCTCCAAGTCTGTCATAATCTTGTCCACATTATCTTTCGAAGCGTGAATTAGTGCAGCTCCGGCTCTAATGGTAAATATTGGATCTCAGTCTATTCCAAATACAATGGGCGTATCCGTTATCATTTTCCCGGGAAAACCTTCTGTTTCAACCTTCCTTTTCATTCTCTTCACTATCCTCTTTGTCTCCTTGTCATAGAAAACAGTGTTAAAATCAGGTATTTCTTCCCCTTTCTTCTGTTTAAAGGGGACCAGCTTCAGTGTAGGGACCACAGAATTTCCAGATGTGCTAGCAGTCGGTACTTCTGGGTCCTGAACCTCGGGGTTCTCCATGTCCTAGGTCTAACCGCTAGCTGTGTCATAGGCTAACTGTTCTGTCTCTGTCTGAGTCAGCTTTAGCCTTTCTTCTTCCTGTTTCTGAAGCTCTTCATCAGGCTTCCTTTTCCTTTCTTCTTCTTCTTTTCTCGCATCTTCCTCTGCTTTTCTAGCTGCCTCTTACGCAACTTTTCTTTTCTCTTCTTCTTCTCCCCGCAACCACCCTGCTGCTTCTTGAGCCAACCTTTGGGCTTCCTCATTTCTTCTCTTGGCTTCTTCCTCAGCTTTTGCTTATTCATCTCCCTTCCCACCTTTGGTGGAGATCTTCTTTTTGAACCTTCTCCTTAAGGCTGTTATATTCAACACACTGCGGAAGACGGATTCTTCTCTATCCCAATGGTGGGTGTATTCAAAATGTACATTGTTTTCTTTACAATGTTTGGCTACTTTACTACGGGAGTCATTTCTATGGAAGGGAATCTCACCAAAATAAAACCTTTCCAACTCTTCTACAAAATCTTCCGCTTTCTTCACTCTGGTAAACCTATAACTTCCTAACTTGAAGGGTAAAGGAGGATAGGCAGCCTTCTTATGCTCAAACAGAAAGCGTCCTATTCCATCCAGGAAGACTTGCCTAACTGCCTCCTTGTGAATAATGTAGTCGGTGGCATATTTGGGCAGTAGGGAGGGTGCTCTTGAACCTCCAAATATTGTGAAGTAAAGGCCATCCTCAATTAGATAATAATCTGCATATTCTTCAATTACTTGCAATGCCTCCTCTGACATGCAATCACACTCCTTCAGGAAAATGAGCGTATACAGTGGCATGATGAAATGTTCACAGACTTGCCGATAATGACTGTGGTACCTGTGTGCCCACAGTGGCTTGTATGCAGAATAAACAGGCATCCTCTCCTTGTTCCAGATGCACCTTAGTCCAGGGAAAGGTTGATTGCATAATATACAATCGACAAGTATGGAACTCATATAAAATTCAAACCTCTTTTGGGACACTCCTCCCAAAGTTGAGGCCATGTAGGATGAAATACTATTTGAAACTATGTTAACCCAGTTGAAAATGGTCCTTTGGGTGGCAACATAAAAAATAATTGGCATCCACTCCAATTTGAAGGTCTTTCCATGAGCTTTCCCAAAAATCATGTTAAGCATTAAGCCGATGAATCTGTACGGGGCCCTTAGGCTCACTGTATCATATTCTCCTGTTGGCCTAGTTCTGAAATGTTTTCCAGGTAACAACATCCTTTTGAGGGTCTCAACAAGGTCCATTATGATGTTCTTCAACCAATCATCAAACAAAAATATTTGTGCTTCTGGCAGGTGGTAGGCCAGTGCTACATATCTTGGTTTATAAGCAGCATAGCCTTGTTTGTCAACGTTCTCCAAGATCATAGTGGTTACATCTACCCGGGGCAGAATCTAACCAATGAATTCAGAGCATGGGAAGAGCTCTGGTCTTGTGGCAATCTTCATCAGTGAAGATCTCTCTATGTTGGAATATATGCCTTCTTCTTCCAAGCCCATATCAGGCACCTCTCGGCGCGTGATCAACCTGTATATCTCTCCCCACTGGTACTCAGGCTCTGCACCAGATATGCACTTGGTGTCCTCATAAATGTATTCAGTTTTGGTAATAAATTAAACTTCGGGCTCCTGCTCGACCACAGGGGCCTTCTTCTTTTTCCTCTTTGACATTTCGAGTTCGAAATCTTCCTGTCATATATGAAATTATAAACATTAAGCCATTTCTAGATAAGTTGCAAACATTGGGACAACAGAGTGCAGTGTTTTAACTTTGTCTATGTTTAACATGAAGTAAATATGTGTAAGCTAACACTGTATTCTAACACCAAAACAGTTCTATCAACAAATTTCGAGCGGGAAATAAATCTACATTAACATGAAGAAAACTCTGGCTTTCTGCGGGCACCATAATCATCGCACTGCACAGGAATGACAGGGGGAAAATATTTAGGCTTTTCAAGTGGTGAGCTTTCAAGAAAATATTGCCTGTGCGAATTCATGGTCAATAAGGTTACGCAAATCCCAACCGGCTCAGGTTCAAAACCGACCGTGAAACAAGTCGTGCGAAACAACGCGGTGAAACGGGACTTGGCCCAAATGATATGGGCGGCATGAAAACAAAGGGGGGGGGGGGGCAACCATTCCAAGCACCACAGGAAAACCATGAAACCTTCCCCTACCAAAACATCATCATACAGGGTGGATTGGTGCAGACAGTGTAACGGCCGTCTGCACCAAACCCCCCATTCACTAAGTGCAGGGTCACATAACAAACGGCTGTGGGGAAAAACTACCCTGTGGGTCAAAATGCCCCCCCCCTGCAGACAGTAATGCTACAAAAATCCTCAATATATAGGCGTGTAACTAACGGGCCAAGGGAAAATGGCCGTGGAAAAAACCCAACCGAAGAAAAATCAACCAACAGCTCGAACGAAACGGGATAATACGATGAGGAGCCTACCTGGAAACACTACGTGGACGGCAGGAAGAAGGGTGGTCAAGCTTCCATAGTTGAGCCACCTAGACGTGGGTATCGACAACGGGGTCCTTGCAAGTTCGAGAGAACAACAGCACGCGAGAGAGACAAATCACAACAGTTGAAATGGCAGTAGGAATAGAATAATAAACAAGCCCGACCCCATACCTATGTATATGCAAACGTAAGCAGCGGGGAAATATATCGGATGGCGAAAAGCTATGGATCAGAGGTTGAAAGCATAATTCCTTCTGCAATGTTAGGTGGCCAAACCACTAATCTATCCGCGGGGATAACCGGGAGACAAAAAATAATGCGTCGGAGCTTTAAAACATCGGAGCGATAGCAGAACGGGAGCCGCAAAAGTGGAGATATAAAGGATATCACAGTTCGTGATGGGGAAAATCTTGATCGGAGAAAAAACGACTAAATGAAAGGAAGGATAATGCTTTTAGTAGCCACAATGACGGAAGCCCAAGACTTATGGAGTGGCGAAAAAAACAACGCGAGGTTTTAAAAAAAATCAAAGCGAAAATCAGGAGAATTTGCCATCTGCCTTTCGCAACTGTGGAAACCAAAGTAACAATACGTTCTGACTCGAAACCAAAGTTCAGCTGAAAAACGTGCCAGAGAAGAATAACGAGGCTGAAACTTATTATTCTTCCGCAACGACGAGGTTGCTAGCAAATACTCTTCTGACTCAAACACTTGAAACGCATTCAAAGGCAAAACAAACGTGGATCATTTCAAGAACGAATCTTTCTGAAGAATCAGTGAATCAAGTTGAAGAAGAAAATCAAATCAATCCAAGCAAAAGGAGGGTCCCAAAATTTTTTGAATTTTGGGAAAATGTTGCAGCTGCAACACGTTCCTTTGATGGCCACCTTGAATCTTCTTGGATTCACTCTAGGGCTACCGGTGTGGTTGTTTTCCACTTCAACTATCCTGAATGATCCTGATGCTTCTCAAGTAAGCTCCTTATATCAATGGCATCAAAACACTGCTTCCCCTTCACTTGTAGTTAATTCTCCTACTCCTTCTACCTCATGCGGTGAAAGTACTGATACTAGTAACCGACGGTCTAAAAGGAGTAAAAGAAGGAGGAATAGGAAGAAGGAACATAAGTAAGGGGGAACCCATTCAACCTATATAAGTCAAGTTGAACCTCACCACCCAGCCTCTATTGTTCATGCTGGGGGCACCTATCCAACCTCTGCAGGTCATGTTGGATCTAAGCACTCAACCTCTGCAAGTCAAGTTGATCTTCACCATCTAGCCTCTGTTGATCATGCTGGTGGGATCCTTCCAATATTTCCATGTCATGTCAGATCCAGTCACTCAACCTCTGCAGCTCATGCCAAGGGCATCCATTCAACCTCTGATGTTCAATTTGAACCTCCCCATCCAACCTCTACAATTCATGTTGGATCCATCCACCCAGCCTCTGAAGTTCATGATGGGGGCACACACTCAACTGCTGCAAAGCAGGTTGATCCTAACCATTCAGCCTCTATTGTTCATGCTGGTGGTGCTTGTCCAACCTCTGCAAGTCATGTTGGAACCAGTCTCTCAGCCTCTGCAAGTCATGATGGGGGCAGTCTCTCAGCCTCTGTGGATCATGCTGAAGACAATCCGTTAGCCATTGTGAGTCATGTTGACACCGTTGAAAAGACTACCCGTTCAAAACACAAGCCCAAGTTTCCTTGTAAGCTTTGTGAGGGAGACCACCTTACTTATAAATGCCCTTCTATCACGGAGGTGCGAAGAGTTTGGTTTCATGGTCATCCCGTTTTTGAACATCCTGAATTCTCTCAACAACCAGCCTCTCTTAGTTAGGTTGGACCCAGTTACCCAACCTCTGTAGTTCATGTTGGGGGGAAAATATCAGCCTCTGTAGATCATGCTGAGAGCAAACAGTCAGCCACTGCTAGTCATGTTGACACCGTTCAGAAAACTAGTTGTTCGAAGTGCAAACTTAAGTTCCCTTGTAAGTTATGTGAGGGAGATAATCTTACTCACTAGTGCCCTGCTATCATAGAGGTGTGAAGAGTTTGGTCCAAGACTCAAGAATTTCCTTCTCCTAAACAACCTACTCAACCTTTGGTTGATCAAATGGTCGAACCAATCTCATATTTGGTCGATCCCACTCTTCTTTCGGAGAGTGATTTGGATGTGATTGAACCAATGTCACCTTTGGTCAATCCCACTCTCCCTTCGAAGAGTGACTTTCACGAAACGGTTGAATCTATTCCATTGTTGGTCAATCCCACTCTTCCTTTCGAGAGTGAAGTGTCTGCTAGTCACATTTTTTTCACTGCCAGTTCAGAACTTACTTAACAAGGGGGCACTGAACTCACTTCAGATCAACCCCCACCAAGCTCTTGGATTTCTTCCTTTGATTGGGATAGCCTAGTTGAGCCGCGCCTTCCTTTTGATGCACCTTTTCAGATAAAGGTCAAAGTTGAATCATACACGATTGCTCGTTGTATTGTTGATGAAGGAGCCTTAGTTAGTATCTTTTCTGCTCATGCTTGGCGAGGCATGGGATCTCCCAGCCTTGTGTCGACTGCTATTTAGTTACTGGCGTTTGATAGAAGAACTTGTATAGCCTTGGGAATTCTTGCTCAAACACCTATTACTTTGGGTGGGAAGACCGTTTTAGTTGACTTCATGGTAATAGAAGACCCCTGGGACTTCAATATGCTCCTTGGACGTGATTATGTCTATGCCATGCAAGCTGTGGTGTCAACATTCTTTCGTGTGATGTACTTTAATCATGGTGAATAAATTGTCATTATTGATCAGTTGGATTTTCTTGATCCGTTTCTTGACCCAACTAGAGACCAGGTATTTCCTTTATTAATTCCTAGTGTTTCTGTAGAAACTACCCTGCCACAGGTGATCTATTTGGCCTCATGTCCTTTGCATTCAATTTCCACTAAGAAGCAGCCTCTGTTTTCACGCTTACCTTCTCAGGACTTGGTCCCAACAGTTGACCAGGTGAGTCATCGTATAAAGACTATGGAGCCTGCTCTCCACTCTGTCAATCCATTTGAAAGTTTAGACATGTGTCCTATCTCAGATGATCTCCTTCCTTCAGATGGAGTCTTCCTAGAGTCTTTGATACAATCTGATATTCTATTGGATGTTGGTTCAGTTGTGACTAAGTCTAACCTTGATTTTCCTAGTAAGCCTGACCTTTCTTCTTATATTGGTCTTGTTGAGTCTTCGAACTCTCCCTTTGATCAGCAATTCAGTGATCCTGATGAGTTTCATTTTTCTTATGAATTTTTCAACTCCTGTGATATTGAGTTTGTTCCTGCAGACTCTATATCCCTTGTTGATTTTTTCTCTCCTTCTGAGGTTGATCTTACTGATTATAACCCCTCGAGCCTTGGTTCTATAGAATCTTCTTCGGTTGATTCTGCCTTGACTTTACCTTTTGTAGAAGACAACAAAGTCACATGTGTTTCTGCTAAAGTGACCTGCATCGGATCTTTTCTTCTGAATATGATTTTGATGTTGTTGTTTCTTGGAGACAGGATTTTTAGTTGGATTCACAACTGTTTACTGGCCTTGTCTTATTGTTTAATCTGTAACTGCATTTGCATGTATCCTGCTCGTGCTTTTGATCTTGATGTCGGCTTCCACATTTTTAGCTCGTTGTATAATCCCTCATCTTTGTTCTCATCGTTGCTAAGCCTTGTATCATTTTTCCTTTGCAACTTGACACCCTTTACCTTGAGGAGACGTTCCCCAAGTGTCTTTATCCTGCTCATGTTCCTTGCATTATGCATAGGTCTGTTCGTTGCGCTTGGAACTAGTTTCACCTGCCTATGGTCATTTTTGCTATTGCCCAAGCTACACAAGACCTTGTAACACTTTATATGACATTTTGCTGAGACATAGATCCACTTAGTATTCTTGTGGCTATGATTGATTGTCGAGTATGGATCCACCTTGTTCATTTGTGGCCATGAATCCTTTAGATTTGATATGGTGCCTTTTTGCATATTGACCGACCATGATAGTTTCATCAGTTATACATATGTTGGATCCGCCTGTATCTTTATGGTGATGATTTGTATATGGACTTGTATGTCCCAAAGATCGGTTTTTTCTTACATTTATCTCTCTTTCAAGTACCTTCATTTGATCCTGTTGATCTTGGATTCTCTGCTCTCTCCATACTCAGTTGTTTCCTTTATAATGCATTTTGGCTATCATCTTCCCCTCTAACCTCATACATTAGGGGGCATCTGTTATAGCTCAAAATGACACATCTCTTCTTGTGACCACTTTCCCATGATTTTGTCGCATGTCGACACTTCATGAAAGTCACTCAAAGTCACTAAAAACACACCTAACTTGGAGGACCCATATATTGAGCTTTGTAACTCCGTTTGACCTCATCTTAGTGCCATTAGAAGGATATTTTAGTTAGATAAAACTTTCCAGAAGACACCAAAGTCTGAAAATGCCCAAAAATACCCTAAAAATGAGTTTTTCATGTGTACGTGACTTTCCTTAAGGCAAACCGGCGTACTTACATGAGTTGCTATATATAATAGTCGCATACGCCTTAAATACACAACTTTCTGCATTGCAACCCGCGTGTACTCTGTTGATGTATATGTAACTTCGGAATGTATTCTTCTATGTATCTTATGTATTGTACCCCGATGTTTATTCCGGGATGTTTCTATTATGTATTTGAGTCATGTTGTCATGCCCCGATGTTCCGATCGGGAGGATCTTTAATGTAAACAAGTCATGTCAAGTCATTAGGTAAGTCCCCACAGTTTTGGGGCACTCGAGTTATTATACACTAATTAAGGTGTAGGCTCGGGTAAGTATTTGTTAGGTCGAGCCTACATAAGAAAATGCACTTCAAGTGAACGGAAGAATATAAATAGAGAGTGAGACTCTCTATTGATCACACACATCATTCACTCTCTCAAGTGTGGCGCACTAGTGAAGAAGGCAATTACTGGGACAAGAAATCTACTACTGTTGGGGAGATCTCTTACTATTTTGGTGCTGACTCTTTCTCTAAGGAAGTTGCGGGGTTTTCTCCTTTATGGTTTCCTCGAGGAAAACTCTCTGTGCCTCTTGTCTCTTGTGATGTGCTTATGTTTTATTGCTGTGCTTGTTATTCTCTTAATGAAAAGATCCTAAGATCATAATGCTAGCTTATTTGATGAAAAACTAACATAGTGTCAGAGCTAACCTGAGAAGAAGACACTGTGCAGCTGCGGGAACTAGGGCTTCCTAGTTTGTGGATCTTCCTCGACATATTTTCAGCAAAAGTAAGGTGTAACAACTCTCCTCCTTAGGGCGCATCTTTCTGTCGAAGCAGAATTCGATTTCGAGCATCTTGAGACTAGCATAGGATTTTTCTCCTCATTAAAACCGAAGTTTAGAGACATGGATCAAGAAATTTGGTTGGGTAAATCTCTGGGAAAGTCAAACCCTAGTTTGACCCCGAGCTAGAGAAACCCTAAATACTAAAACTGCTACGTTTTGGTACAGTCACTGTATTCAAATATTGGCAATGTTTCAGGAGCTAAAAATTGCAGGGTCCGAATATAAAATCATGATGAAGCTTGTATCCAAAAATCAGACTCAAGTTCATTGTATTCCAGGAGATATGATCTCTCCAAGTTAGGGTTATAGCCTCTTCTACAATTCATCCCTAAAAGGGACATCTGGGGAGATCTGCAATATCTTGGGCTACAGAGGTCCAAATGGAATTCCTGAAGATGTTACAAAAATTGCACGTACTTTAATTTCTGTGGTCCAAATATCAGACTCAGAAGATTAACCAGTGACATGTGGCATGCAATACAACTTTGCTGTTCTGAACTGTCCTGTAACAGGTCACCTTGGGAAAAGGATCATAAATCCCAAATGGTGAAACCAATTCTGATGAAACCTATGGTTTTGGATCAGGGACATGCTAGGTCACTGCAGTACAAAATATCAAACACAGAGGAGTATAAATTTCGTAGATATTACAGAAACAGTAACAGGCATTTCTGCAGAAGAAATTGGAAAATTAGGGCTTCCTGTTCCGGGAGCTTCCCTCCACTGTTTTCAGAAAAGGAGTACATTGGACAGCTCCATTTGAATAGATCTATCTGTTTGTCCAATCAGATCTAAAAGTTTCTAAGTTTTTAAAATTAGGGTTTCTGTGACAAACCCTAAATCAGCCAACTCCGGAACAAGGACGGACACCTCAAATCGGTAAGATCTAATCCTTTGGTATTTCCATTTGAGGTTCTCATTTCAATATGATCTATCACAACAGCTTGATGATAAGCTTGGTGAAGTTGACAACTTCCAAGCGTAGAAGTATTTGATCTCTATAAAGAAAATGGATTGAACACCTACATGAGTATAGAGGTTCCAGTTTCAGAGGGAGACGAGGCCAAAGAAGACATAATGCTCATGCTGCAGAGGATGATGAACCATCCAGAAAGAGATCCATATATGAAAGTGAAGGTTCTTCAAGCGAGGATGAATATGTTCTGATATCAGCTCTCACAGGTAACATTACTCATGGAAGTGATGATTGACTTATAGAGAGTGGGGCTTCCAAACATATGATGGGACTCAAGGAATCCTTTGTAAGACTGTCAGAACATGAATCACCTCACAAGGTGAAACTAGGAGATGACTACCAATATCCAATAAAAGGTAGTGGGGAATATTCATACAAGATAGACTCTGGTAAGTCTCTAACAATAAAAGAAGTATTGTTTGTTCCAGGACTCAAGAAGAACCTTCTCTCCATTTCAGCATTGATGCAAAAGGAATGCGGGTTGCATTCATAGATGGTCAAGTCATCATGTGGCCAAAAGGAAAGACTATTGATGATGCGGTAGTGATTGGAGAACAAGAAGGAGGCTTGTACAAATTGAGGGGCCATCCAGAACAAGCCTTGATCCATAACACAGTAGAGCCAAATGAGCTTTGGCATAGAAGGCTTGCACATGTGCATTACAGAGCACTACCTATTGCAAGCAAAGCTATTCCAGAATTTCAAGCTATTTGAAGGGAAGAACAAAAATCAGAATATGACCTAAAGAAACCAGTTGAAGAATGTGAAGATCCAGAATGTAGAGACCATACAGTCATAAGAGTCTCTCAAATCAAATAACAACTTGAAGCGATAAAAGAAAAAGTGAAGAATGCAGAAGTGATGATGGCCACCTTGAATGGCCTCCCAGGATCATGGAATTCATTCATTCAAGGAATGTGTTCCAGAAGGAAGTGATTACTTTCAGCAGACTCCGTGAAGAAGAAGAAGTTCGAATCATAAGAAGAGAAGAGAATATGGTAGCAATTGAAGATCAAGCTCTCACCTTCCAAAGAAGATCCCTCAAGCAATGAGGAATATGAAGAACTCAACTCTTGAACAACTTCTTATCCTCCTTATCATTTGGATAAGAAACGATGCTACCATGAATGAAGAAGACGATGAAGCTGAAGGCTCAAGAAGCAATCTACCCACGAAACAAATAAAGATAAGTATTCAATTGTCATTTCATTGTTTTGTTATGCATTTGTATATATTCAGTTATTGTATTATGCATGATAGGATGTTTGCATTAATGACAGAATACTACTAATATGCATGTGATGGGTAAGTAGCTCATGGTGCTATACAACTCTCCATTGCTACTTATCTAGAATGAAACCTCTTTGCTGACATATTGGATTAGTGCACAATCTCAATGTTGTCTTGGTAGAGAGGGAAGGCATCTAGAAAGTTTCAGTGAGATATGGATGAATGTTGTATTGGCTAAAGTAGTTGCATGATCATATATTTATGCATAAGTGTGTGCTAGTATAGATATTCCTTATGAAATGTTTCTAACAATACAATTGCATTTGACTTTTAGGAAAGACAACATACATAATCTCCTACAAGCAAAGAAGAATGCAGACTTGTTCCGAAGAGCAAGTGACGACATTTCAAAATGAAGAATAATATGATGAGTGCAGTGACATCATTGATGCAGAACCTTCCAGCCACCAAGAAGAAAGGGAAGACCAGTTAAAGAAGAATGATGTTAGGGCGCAGTATCAAGACTTGAAGAGAAGTTCATAGTTCCATCATGCAGTAGATGGAAACATCGTGGGATACAAAGAAAGATTCGTAGCATGAGGCTTCTCACGAAAGGAAGGCCTAGACTACGAAGAGACATTTGCAGCCAGTAAGAGTTTAAACACATACATGATGAGCCTGATGAAGATCTTAACCTTGGCTACAAGGTTGAAGATGTAAGTCTAAACACTAGATGGTCACATAGAATATTAGTAGCATAGGAAGCTACTTGTCACTCTAGTACAGAATGTTTTCAGTGCATAGAGCATAGAAGACAGAGGGAGTATGATGCTCCGCTTCAGAGGGAGTGACTAAAGAATATATTGAGGTTCGACATGGTACGACAGGATGGGAATATTACTGATGACTCTAGGATTTACTAAGAGTAAAGAGGATTCCAACCTTTGCTTCAAGGTTGAAGACGGAAGACTAGTGATACTCCTATTATGTGTCGATGCACTATTGTTCTAGGTATGGAGGTGTGGTAGAGTGCAGATGGAATCTTCCTTGGACAAAGGAAGTATGCAGTAGAGATCCTGAAGAGGTTTAGGATGATGGACTGCATGACCACACCTATGGCATCGAACATGAAGCTATTAAGTGATGCTTCATCAAAGATGGTTGATGCTACGATGTATCCTCAGATGATTGGGTCATTGATGTACCTGACGAACATGAGACCAGACATTTGCTTTGCTGTGAACACCTTGAGCCAATACTTGACAGATCCAAGGAGTGTTCACTTGACTACTGCAAAGCATATTCTGAGGTACCTGAAGGGTACAATTGATTATGGGCTCAAGTACAATGCGAATCAGAAGATTAACCTGGAGGGTTATGTTGATTCAGATTGGGCAGGCAGTGCCATCGACAGGAAGAGTACTTCGGGATGTTGCTTCAGTATGGGATCAGGTGTGATCTCTTGGTTTAGCAAGAAGCAATCCTGTGTGGCACTGAGTACAGCTGAAGCAGAGTATGTCGCAGCTTGTTCAGCTAGTTGTGAGGCAGTATGGCTGCGAAAGCTACTGTCTGATATATTTGATATCCAGTTAGATGCTACTTGTATACATTGTGACAACCAGAGTTGCGTGAAGTTGTCAGAGAATCCTGTGTTCCATGACAGGTCGAAGCATATCGAGATCAAGTATCACTATATCAAGGATATAGTGCAGAGAGGAGCAGTGAAGCTCCTGTATGTTGCAATGGAGGAACAGATAGTTGATGTATTGACGAATCCATTGGCTAGGCTGAAGTTCGAGTACTTCATAGAGAGACTTGGTGTTCTCCATATCGAGGCTTCCTCCCAGAGAAAGTGATGTGACCCATAGCCATTTTGACATGGTGAGAGGATTGGTTCCTTCCATGGTCAGATGTAAGGGCTGAGCCATTCCGTCATGGTGAGAGGATTGGTTCCTTCCATGGTCAGATGTAAGGGCTGAGCCATTCCGTCATGGTGAGAGGATTGGTTCCTTCCATGACTGATATGAGTGCTAAGATCCATAGCCATTCTGAGGAGCAGGTCAGATGTAAGGGCTGAGCCATTCTGACATGGTGAGAGGATTGGTTCCTTCCATGATCAGATGTAAGGGCTGAACCATTCTATTCATGGCTAAAGGATTTAGTTCCTTCCATGTCAGATGTGAGTGTTGGCCATTCCGACGAGTAGGTCGGATATAAGTGCAACTGCCATTCTTGGAATGGAGCTGCCTGGTGAGGTACCAGGAAAACTCAGTTTATGACTGGGGGCCGTTCTGATATGACCGTGAAATTTGTTCTCACATGATCAGATATGAGTGCATGGCCATTCTGATGTGATAGAGGGATGTGTTCCCACTTGATCAGATGTAAGGGCTGAAGCCATTCTGTCATGGATAAAGGATTAGGTTCCTCCCATGTCAGATATGAGTGCTAAGCCATTCTGACTTAGTGTCATATGTAAGGGCTATTGCCATTCTTTGAATGGAGCTACCTAGTGAGGTACCAAGGATCCTCAGTCTAGGACTGAGAGCCTTTCCACAGATGGTGGTATTTTGAGTTCGCACCATGCTGTTGGTTGTAAGTGCTGAGCGTTTCCTCAGATGGTGGTAGTTTGAGTTCACACCATGTTGTTGGTTGTAAGTGTTGTGCCATTCCACAGATGATAGTAGTTTGAGTTCCTATCATGCTGGTGATTGTAAGTGTTGAGCCATTTCACAGATGATGGTAGTTTGAGTTCACATCATGCTGGTGACTATAAGTGTTGTGCCTTTTCACAGATGGTGATAGTTTGAGTTCGCACCATGCTGGTGATTGTAAGTGCTGAGCCTTTCCACAGATGGTGGTAGTTTGAGTTCGCACCATGCTATTGGTTGTAAGTGTTGTGCCATTCCACAAATGATAGTAGTTTGAGTTCCTATCATGCTGGTGGTTGTAAGTGCTGAGCCATTTCACAGATGATAGTATTTTGAGTTCCTATCATGCTGGTGAATGTGAGTGCTGGGCCTTTCTGACAAGTAGGTCAAATGTAAGTGTTGGGCATGCCTTTCTAACCAGTAGGTCAGATGTAAGAGTTGGGCGAAGACCTACATGAGGGTAAGCCTACAACCAGCATGAAAAAGGGCTAGCTCTGTAGAACTTCCTATGACAAGAAGAATCATGAGATAGCACCAGTGTTGATCCAGATCGAGTGATGATCCAGATCCAGTAATGATGATCCAGCAGTAATGATCCAGATCGAGTGATGATCCAGATCCAGTCCAGTGATGATGATCCAGATCGAGAGATGATCCAGATCCAGTGATGATGTTCGATGATGATCCATATCGAGAGATGATCTAGATCTGAAGATGACTTGAAGATTACTTGATGACTTGAAGATGAAGATGACTTGAAGACGAGATGATCCAGCTGATACAGAGAAGAAGACCAGTGCTAAAAATTGTGTCAAAAGAATACCTTCCTAGTTAAGAGGGAGTGTTGATGTATATGTAACTTCGAAATGTATTCTTCTATGTATCTTATGTATTGTACCCTGATGTTTATTTCGGGATGTTTCTATTATGTATTTGAGTCATGTTGTCATGCCCCGATCTTCCGATCGGGAGGA
Organism: Pseudotsuga menziesii; assembly: GCA_001517045.1. Lineage (NCBI taxonomy): Eukaryota > Viridiplantae > Streptophyta > Pinopsida > Pinales > Pinaceae > Pseudotsuga > Pseudotsuga menziesii. The sequence goes on from LPNX010849251.1 coordinate 67,584, forward strand.
TCTTTAATGTAAACAAGTCATGTCAAGTCATTAGGTAAGTCCCCACAGTTTTGGGGCACTCGAGTTATTATACACTAATTAAGGTGTAGGCTCAAGTAAGTATTTGTTAGGTCGAGGCTACGTGAGAAAATGCAATTCAAGTGAATGGAAGAATATAAATAGAGAGTGAGACTCTCTATTTATCACACACATCATTCACTCTCTCAAGTGTGGCGCACTAGTGAAGAAGGAAATTACTGGGACAAGAAATCTACTGCTGTTGGGGAGATCTCTTACTGTTTTGGTGTTGATTCTTTCTCTAAGGAAGTTGCGGGGTTTTCTCCTTTATGGTTTCCCCAAGGAAAACTCTTTGTGTCTCTTGTCTCTTGTGATGTGCTTATGTTTTATTGTTGTGCTTGTTATTCTCTCAGTGAAAAGATCCTAAGATCATAATGCTAGCTTATTTGATGAAAAACTAACATACTCCTCGTGTACGCGATTTTTGTTTCTGCAACCCACGTACGCCTCCTGAAAAATATCAAAAAACACATATTTTGAAATTTGGGTAGTTTGGGTAGTAATGCAACTGACTCCTTCAGTTGTAACTACTTTGTCTTCGACCCTAAATCTTCATTAAGCATATAAATAGAGGTAGGGAGGTCCATGAGAGGAGACTTGAATCTTTGCATTGTTATGATGGAGGATTTGGAGCTCTCTTTGACCACACATTTGCCCTAGAAGCATTCTCCTTGTGTTGCAGAGCTTGGAGGCTGAGTTCCTTGGAGAAGAGAAGCAGCAGAACTAGATCAAGGTTTCATGAGGTGCCGAACTTGAAGAGAAGGTATACTTGTACTTGTTTTCAAGATTAATAAATATGTGATGTCCTTATTCTTCCCAAATAATTGTTCAATGTGTGATTGAATCTCTATTTATGATCATATTATGATGTTAATCATATTATTATTTCATGTTTATTTGATTATCATTGCTTTATATGTGGTCATAATTGTTTCAGGAAGGTATAATTTGTTTTGCAGGTCTCTTGGAGCAAGAGGAGCAAGAGGAGCAAGAAGAGGATTGAAGGGTTGCTTGGATCAACCTTCATTTGGCTAAGGTATGAACCATTCCAATCTTTGAAACTTGATTATATATGCTTGTTGAACATTGTGCATCTCTCTTTCAACCCCAGTATGTTGATGGCCTCTTAAACCCTAGCCATAGGATACATTCCTTTACAACAATGGCTTTTTCAGGTACTGTTGGGTTTACTTCCTGAGGCATAAGTCTGAAGGTATTGGCCTTTTCAAAGTCTTTAAGGCTTTGGTTGAAAACCAGTCTAGGAGGAAACTCAAGGTCCTCAGATATGACAATGGTGGTGAGTATTTCAAGTATGAGTTCATTAAATATTGTGCATATGCAGGTATTCAGATGCAGCATTCTATCCCTTACACACCACAGCAAAATGGTGTTGTTGAGAGGAAGAACAGATCACTGAAACAGATGGAAACCTGCATGATGGAGGCTAAGACTTTGCCACCGAAGTTTTGGGCCAAAGCTATAAATTGTGTAGCCTATATTTAGAATAGGTTTCCTCATAAACAACTTTATGGTATGACTCCTTTCGAAGCATCAAGTGGGAACAAGCCAGATGTGACCCATTTTAGGATTTTTGGCTCAAGGGCTTGGGCTAGAATTCCAACAAAAATGAGGAAGGCTTTGTAGCCCCAAAGCCAAGAGTGTCTATTTGTTCGGTACTCTGAATATTCAAAAGGGTAAAAACTGATAAATTTGAGCACAAACAAAGCCTTCATTGAAAGGAGTGTTCAATTCCAAGAAGAGCCTTTAGCAGCAGTTGAAGTTGGAGAGTCTTCTTCACCACCAGAACCACTAAATGTAAGTGAAGAGATAAATGAGTTTGCTGATTCTGATATGTCTGATAATGATGATTTAATTGCAGATCCTAACAGTCCTACAAGACCAAAATGGGCATCAAAGACCATTTGTGCAGCTGGGGAACTAGCTGGAAATCCAAGAGATTCTAGGAGGACTAGATCTCAGTTTGAGAGTGCCTTGTGTATGAAAGACCCTTTGTTTGCAAAGAAATGCTATCTGATGGTTGAATCAGACCCACGGACATATGAATATGTAGCACAGGATCCAAGATGGAAAACAGCCATGAAAGAAGAATTCAACTCACTCCAGAAGAACAACACTTGAGAGCTGGTTGATCTTCCCCCAGGGAGGAAGCTAGTTCAATGTAAGCGGGTTTTCAAGACTAATTTTTCTGCTGATGGTTCACCTTTGAAATATAATGCAATATTGGTATCCAAGGGCTACTCACAGGTACATGGTATAGACTACAATGAGACCTTTGCACCAGTGGGAAAGATGGACTCCATCAAGCTAGCCTTAGCCATTGCAGCTTCGAAGCAGTGGGAGGTACATCACATGGATGTGAAGTGTGCTTTCCTAAATGGAGATCTTACTCAAGGGATTTACATGCATCAGCCTCAAGGATTTTTTACTAATCCATCTCTTGTGTGTAGGCTAAAGAAATCATTGTATGGGCTTAAGCAAGCCCCCAAGGCTTGGTATGCCAAGATTGATGGCTTTCTGCTATCATTGAGTTTTGTTCGATGCAAGTCTAATCCTAATGTTTATTTGAAGCTGATTCATGGTTATTTGATGATTATTGTCTTGTATTTGGATGACCTTCTTATTACAGGAAGCTCAAAGGATGAAATTGCCTCCTTGAAGGATGCAATGAACCATGCATTTTCTATGACTGATTTGGGGTTATTGAGCCAATTCTTGGGTCTTGAGATTGCTCAAACCAAACATGGAATAAAATTACATTAGTCCAAGTATGCTTTGGATTTTTTGAACAAGTTCAACATGAAATATTGCAAGCCAAGTAAGACTCCCTTCCTTTCAGGAGTTAAGCTTGAAGAAGCAGGTTCTTCCCGTATGGTAAATAATACACTGTAGGCAACTGATTGGGTGTTTGCTATACCTTACACATACTCGACCTGATATTTTTTATGCAGTAAGTGTGGCTTCAAGATACATGGATCAGCCTCATGAAATCCATTGGAGAGCAGCCAAAAGGATCCTTAACTTTGTTAAGGGAACAAGGACTCATGGGATCTTCTACAAAGCTAAATCTGATCTTGATTTGATTAGGTTTACTGACAGTGATTGGGTAGGTGACAACACAGATTGAAAATCAACATCAGGATATGTGTTCATGCTTGCTAAAGGACCAATCATCTAGTCAAGCAAGAAACAGAGTGCCATTGCTCTCTCATCTACAGAAGCAGAGTACAGAGTAGTTGTAAATGCAGCAACTCAATGTTTATGGTTGCAGGGGTTACTTGGTGAGTGTGGATTTGAATCAAAGTACTCAACTACTATCTATTGTGATAATCAGAGTACCATTTGAATATACAATGATCTAGTTCAGAGACCGAGAACCAAACACATTGAGATCCATATGCACTAAATCAGATAGCTTGTGCATGATGGCACCATTCACCTACTCTTCTGTTCATCTTCAGAACAAGTAGCAGACATATTCACCAAAGTTTTTCATGAGAAGACATTCAGCAATCTCAAATCACTGTTGGGGATTGTTGATCATGCTGTGAAGCATGATTGATGACAAGATTTTCAAATTTTGTTTTACCGTCCTTGTTTAAGAAATGATTTTTCCCACTGAGTTTTTGCCTCTTTCCTTGGTTAAATGGACATGCAGTATGTAAAGGGTGACTAAGCCTTGTTTCTAGGCCCTATAGTTTTCTGATATTTTACTCATAATTCAGGCTGAATGGGGGGTGTTAGAATAATAAACCCATAGTTAGCTACCTTAGAGACATTAATTAATCCATTTTTGTCTTATTTGCCTAGTTTCCATATTTCACTCTATGCAAGTTGTCCTCCACATGTCCTAGATGGTCAAACTTGCTTAAACTGAGTCATGGAGCACTTGGGAAACCTCCTGGAATCAATTATGCTTTATTCCTGACTTCCCTAGCACATATCTGCTTTCTCTTCTTTATTGCCTGCTTTTACTAAGTTTTAAGGCAATTGGGAAAGTTTGACTAAGTGAAGTTAACTTGTTTTTTGTCCTCATCATCCTCCAATATTTTCTCCTAATAAAAGCATGTATTAGTTGTCCTTCCATCACCTATTAGCTTACCTAATTGATTTTTCCAATTCGTGAGCTCCTAGACAGATTTGGAAGTTGCTTTATGCAACTATGGGGGATTTGCTTAGATTTAGTAAGCCTACTTTTTACTAATTCGAATGGAATCCCAATGCATTCAAATCTCTCATGTAATTATTTATTTTGGTAGCCTATGAATTCATAAGGTTGGCTATTGTACACTTATTCAATATAGATTAGTGTTCTGCTCCATATTCATTCTCCTTTGTGTGTAATTTGCATGTGTAATTGACAATTTTTGTGAGTGTAATTGTTCTAACACCTGGGTTCAATTTCCACAAAATCAAGCTTATACAGTCCTCCAATTCTTGTCCCTATAGCTATGACATTATGATGATTTTGAATATACTTCACAAGATATTGAGACTGCATAAATTCTACATTCAGATTTTGATCACTTATTGTGGAAATAGAAATCAGATTCTTTTTTATGCCTGGAACATACAACACATTATGAATCTATTTCTTTTGGCCATTAGGTAAATTGACACATATTACTTCATAACCCTAAATCTTATGAGATCTATTATCTCCTAAATATATGTGTGTTGCATTTGTGCTCTCGTGATATTCATCAAACCACTCTTTGACACAAGACATATGAGTTGAGGCACCTAAATCTATGAACCATGCATATTCATCATCAGTTTCTGCAGACAATGCAGCTTCAGAAATAAACAACTTCATATTCTTAAAACCATCATTGATAGAGGTGTCAGTTTTCACATAATTTCCATTATGTTTTCTGAAATTATGTTTGGATTCATTAGCTTTCCTTTTATAACAATCTTTAGCATAATGACCGGGTTTCCCACAGTAAAAACAACCATCAATTTTCTTATCATGTGTATCAAATTTTGATTGAGTCATACCTCTGTTCCTTGGCTGAAACTTGCCTGCTCTGTTTCTGTCCCATGGCTTTCCCTTGTATGGTTGTTTTCCTTTGGCTACTAATGTTAATTTTGAAGTATGAGAGTCCATCTCAAACACCTTCATTCTTTCTTCTTCTTGTAGAAGAATCCCTGTTAGCTCATTAAATGTACGTGGCTTTTCTCTACCTCCTAGACTTGAAATAAAGACATGATAATTTCTGATTAAACCTTTTAATGTAATAGTTACCATGTCAGAATTTGAAACCTTATCACCAATT
>LPNX010849251.1:74866-106391 GCA_001517045.1 Pseudotsuga menziesii
CCTTAAAGGGCAGGAGGGGAAAATTAGGTATGTGTTGGGGCGTGACATTTACATGGAGCGTGTTGAGGCACTGTGTTCAAGGGCTCCCATTGGCAGACTTGAATACTGTCATATGGGGAAGAAAGACTAGATAGCTTGGGCTACAGAACATTGGAAGCCCCTGCTCACTTATGTGCCCACGATTAGTCTGCTCACAAAGGGGTGGTTGGTGTTTGTTTTTTTGGAGGATGCTCATGCATCAGCCATACTTGATTTGCTCTGGAGAATTGGGGCAGGTTCTCTGGTCCTTATTCACTGGCATCCACATTTTGACCCCCTTCGGGAGAGGGTTAGAAAAAGAAATTAGTGGGTCTTGCTCCTTGCTCTTCCCTTTCCACTATGGAGCTGGGGTTTCTTGGAGGGTATAGCCAATACCATTGGACGATTTGTTGCTATGGAAGATGACTTTCAACACTCTTATGACAAGAGAATGGAAAATATTCTGGTTGAATTAGATATCTCAGATGGTCTCCCTGCAAGTATTGAAATCCTCTCTCTTGACCGTCTGTTCACTTAGCATTTGGATTACCTTAACATTCCATTTCATTGCAGCAAGTGTAGGGATGTGGGCCATTTGAGAAGGGACTATCCGGTTTTACTCCATGGTGCTGCTAGTCCGAGTTCTCAACTCTCTCCTCCTGCGCGGCAGATGGTTCCTTCTAGCTTGGAGTGTTTACTGCAAGAACACCCCTCTCCGGCTCAGGCTCCTCTGTCAAAAGGTATTTATTCTCAATCTTGCTCATTTTTTGGAGACGTGTTTGATCAAGATCTTTTGCTTATGGATGAATTGGAGGGGAACACCTCTCACCCTTCGACTATTGTGGGAATTGAACCATCAGATAACTATGTTTGTGTCCGAGCCCACCTTTGTCTCCTATGATTATCCTTCTTTACTGCAGCCATCAAACCCTTCTCCTTCCGATATTGCTCCTCATAATAAAAACGAGCCGAGTTCTACTTTTTTGGCCAGCGATTTCCCTCCTTTGGTGAGAGTAGGCTCTCTTGTCATTTCTTCCCTTCCTCGCAGTCCCGTCTCTTCTCCTTCCTTCGCTGATCCTTCTCTCCAGAAGTCGTTGGAGATTTTTTGTACCAAAACTCCTATCTCTCCCTCTACCCTTTCATTGGACTCCATACATTTTGAAAACGTAACTATTCGCAAAAAGAAGAAAGCTTCCATTCTTATGATGGATAGGGCTCCTGGTGCTCAAAACTATACTCCCTTGTCTACCAGATTAAAAAATGTGGCAAGGAACTCGCCGGCATCCTCTCCTCAGGTTCTTAGAGCTTTGTCACCCAATACTGGTGGTTCTTAATGAAAATTATCTCTCTCAATGTTTGAGGCTTGGGAGGCTCGACCAAACAAAAGAGCCTCCACCACCTTCTCACATCCGTCTCTTCTGACTTAATTCTCCTTCAAGAAACTATGAGTAGCACCTGCCCTGCTCTTTTAGTGTTCTCCAAGTTCCATCCTGGCTAGGAGTTTTGTGCTATCAGTTCAAAGGGCCTCTCAGGTGGTATTCTCTCGGGATGGAACCCCTTAGGGTGAGGTGCAAGGATTTTAAAACTTTGGCGGGCATCCTTCTAAAGGCTCGATTCAAGGGCTCTCACTTCTCCCTCACCACTTTGAATTGTTATGGCCCCTACCTCAATTGCGATGTTTTTTGGAACTCGGCTACTCGGGGTGCTCTCCTTTCCCTACCCAATATAATCCTTGTCGAGGATCTCAATCTTACTCTTAATGCTTCTGAAATTTGGGGAAGTAAAGCTCAAATTCATCCTCTTAGGCCGTTCTTCACTCAACTTTTTGTGGACTATAATCTAGTGGATATTGCACCTTCTTATGTTGGGCCTGCCTGGAGCAATGGTAGGGCTGGGGAGGAGGGAATCTTTAAAATACTTGACATATTTTTAATCTCAATGAGCTTGATTGATATACTCCCTTGGCATAGGGTTTGGTCTTCCCCTTCTGTGGTTTCATATCACTATCCGGTTTGTTTTGAGTGCATGGAGGAGCCTAGCATCACTAATTTTCCTTTTAAGTTCAATCATGCCTGGCTTTCAGATGAATATTTTTCTAGGATGGTCAAAGAATAATGGACCAGTCTGACTCTTAAAGATCATTTGGATGAGATGGATGCTCTTTCGTAGAAGCTTCGGTTGTTAAAAATAAAGGAAAAATATTGGACACATACTAAATACTTGGCTATGAAACATGATCTTATTTCCATTGAGTCAGAAATTAAGAGTCTGTTGGGGTATTTTATGTCAGGAATCCTCTCCTCACATGATCATATCAGGCTCTCCAAACTCAGGAGTAAAATGAAGCTTCTGTTGGATCATGAATTACTTTCATCCCTTTTGCAAAGTAGGATGACTTGGGAAAATCTGGGGGATGCAAACACAAAATATTTTCATTTTGTGGCATCTGCTCAAAGGAATCAAAATGCCATTTGGGGCCTTACGGAGGATATGGGGAACTTGATTGAAGATGATAAGGGTTTAAAAGATCTTGGTGTCAAGTATTTTTCTAAGATTTTTAGGGATGACAATTAGACTAACATTGTGGCTCAGCTGAAGGTCATATGATTGTTCCCTTCTTTTATTCTTCAGGAGGAAACTGAAAGATTCACTCATCAAATTTCCTTGGAGGAAGTGGAGTAGGCTTTAAAATATTTCAAGCGGGATAAAAGTCATGGGCCAGATGGATGGCCGGTGGAATTCTTTTTGGATTTCTTTGACATTCTGGGAAATGACCTCTTGAAAGTGGTTGAATTCTACAGACTTAATGGAAGAGTCTTACCCTCCTTGAACTCTACCTTCATTGCCCTCATTCCAAAGAAGGAAAAACCTCTTCCTTTCATTGACTTTAGACCGATATCTCTTTGCAATTTAGTATACAAACTTATCTCCAAAATTGCGGCCTTATGCTTGAAGCCCTTCCTGGATAAGTTTATTTCACCCCAGCAATTTGGGTTTCTGAAGAATAGGCAGATCGTTGAGCCCATTGCTATTACTCAAGAGGTTTTACACTCAGTAAAGACTAAAAACAAGTGTTCCCTTGTTCTCAAGCTTGACTTGTCAAAAGCTTTTGACAGGGTGAATTGGTCTTTTCTTAGACTCATCCTTCTTCAGATAGGGGTCCCCTTGGTGGGTGTCAATTGGATTATGGGTTGTTTATCATTTGCAAACTTTTCCCTGCTTGTAAACGGTACCTCCAGTTTTTTTCCTACTTCCAAGGGTATTAGGCAGGGTTGTCCACTATCTCCCATGCTGTTTATTCTTGTTATTGAGGGGCTTAGTCTTTTAATTGAAGATGCTTGGACCAATGGAAGGATCAAGGGTATCAGCATTTCACCTCAGTTGTCACTCACTCATCTGTTATTTGTTGACGATGTGATTCTCTTTGGTACAGGAACTGTTGAAGCATGGGTTGCTTTCGAAGTCATTTTGGATAATTTTTGTGTAGCCTCAGGTATGTGTATTAATATGGGAAAATCCTATTTTCTTTTCAATAATGTGGAGGATGGAATCTTAAACAGGATTTCTCGTTCTCTATATTAAAAGTATGACCATATCTCTCTAGGTTTCAAGTATTTGGGCTATTTCATCAAGCCTCTTGGTTATTTGGTAAAGGATTGGAACTGGCTTGTAAAAAAATTTGAGAAGAGAATTCAGCATTGGACCCATCGGTTTCTCTCTCTGGGGGGTAGACTTATCTTGATAAGGGCTATTCTCACTAGTATGCCTATTTACTGGCTGGCTCTTGTTCCTATTCCTAAGTCGATTCTAGACAAGCTCAGAAAGTTTTTTCTTTCTTTCTTATGGGGTTCTTCTACAGAAAAGAGAAAGTACCACTTGGTGGACTGGTTGTCTCTTTCGCGACCCACCTCCCTCAGAGGTTGGGATATTAAGCATTTGGGCTGGTTTAGTCTCTCCTTGCGTTTGAAAATTTTATGGATGGTCCTTAAAGGGACTAGGATCTGGCATCAAATCTTGTCCACATAATATTTAAAGAAACACTCTGTGGTGTCTTGGATTTGTCAAAAGTCTTTTTCTGCAAATGGAGTTTCAGTGATTTGGAATGGCTTTCTTCTTACGCTCACCTAGGCTGAAAGATGTCTCTCATGGAAAGTGGGGAATGGGATCGATACTCTCATTGGCTCGGATCCGATCGTGGGCACAGACACCTTCACCGTATTCCCTCTGGATCTTCATGCATATCTCAAGGATTATGGCATCTCCTCCCTGGAACATGCCCGTAATCTTTCACCTGAGGCTCCGGGATATTGGCTCGCTGCATAGGATTTGGAATTGGGGGGAGAGTGGAAATTATTATGGGACAAGTATATTTCAGGGCTTGAATGTGGTAGAATTAGACTCAATCATTTGCACGATTCTCTGATCTGGACTCACAATCGACAAAATGGGGATATCACTGTTGCTCTAGGGTTCAATCTTATTTCAAACTACTTTCTCAAGCCCACCTTGTATCAGAATCCATTTTTGGAACTCCTATGGTCCTTCAGCATCCCTTCTAAAATCAGGTGCTTTATTTGGCTCATTGTTGGGAATCACATTTTAACTTGGGAAAATCTGTCACATCCCTGTCCCTCACCCGGTGAAGAGGACGTGACGAGCATATCAAATACAACCGGGCAAATTGCCCCATGAACATTGACAGAAATCAAATGCTGAAAAATAAAACTTGCAAGCATACATAGATGCATAGTCTTTATTCATACAGCGGAAGCAAACACATATACAATCCAGCATTTAACATCAATATAAATTACAGAGGTGCAGTAAACAGCAGCACTTATCTTTTGATGAGGAATTCACCCGCAACCAGCTATGTCGCTGCAACGTTCCACCCAACCATAGTCCAGCTTGCTCATCAATCTCTCAGCAACACTGCTACCCCCGAGCTGGGCATGATTCCTCCGGAATAAGGGTCAATTGCAGGCTTATACATAGCCAAGGGGACACACACAGCCAAACCAACACCGCTGGGTTTAACAGGCCTTCACAGATTGGCCAAGCCAGCACATCCCAAGGGGACAACCACTGCATACCAGCAGAAAAACCACCCTTCACAGCTCTGTGAAGAAGTCATAAACAACAGGGGACAGCCCCAAACCATGGAGGAGCACAGCTCAGGTCCAAGGGACAACCCATAGCGGGTTTTGGCCCTAACGTGGCCAAAACAGCTCAACCACAACATCCCAGACCAGGGAAACAACAGCAACAGCCCAATTTCAAAGTAAAAACAATGGCGACTATGCACAGTCCGGAAACACAGAAACTCCGCCCACGAATTGGAAATCAACGGTGACCCAAAACGAATTTGAGCACCCCATCCCACAAAACGTGGTTGAAATCAACAGCAACCCCATACGTGGGTTAAAACCACGGCCAGCAAAACATGGAGAAACAACAGCCCCAAACAAAACAGTCAGCACGGCTCTCACATGGATAGAACACCCCAACCAGTCTGTGCATGAGTGCAATCTTGCACTGAACAGCAAAACACAAGGAAAACATACCCGACCTCTGCGTGCAAATACCAGCCTGCGTGTGAGGGGAAAACGGCCTCCTCTATGCACGCGAATCCACAAGCCATCGGGAGGATGAACAGACCATCAACCTCTGCGTGAGGATGAACAGACCAGCAGTGGGAGAGACCTGTGCGTGAGGGTGAGCAATAGACCAAAATCATGTGAGAGTGTAAACTAACCAGGGAAGAGTGCGTGAGGGAGAAGAATGGAAAACGTGGGTGGAGTGGGCAAGTGGGTAAGGCTGACAGCCTGCCACAACCACCACCACTTCAGCAATAACTCCCCCAACCACCAGCTGAAGCATTAAAGAGGTTGACAAAACATGGGTGAGGCAAAAGGTGACAAAACATGGGTTTTTCCCCCATAACCAAGGTTTGACATCCCCCACCCCTTATCCTTTGGAACCATGCCCTTTTCATTCAACGTTGCACTGTCGTAGCTGGTTGTGGTTTATTTTAATTGATGTGCGGGTTTACATGATGCCGAATTATAAGGTGCCGAATAGCACGAAAAACCATCAGCAAATATCCCCATTTCCGAACATACAAAACCAAATCGATGGTGGGGCTTTTGCCTTGAGCTCCTCACCATGATTAATTACAATATATACATCATGCAAACGGGGTCGAAACCGGGGACGTGACAAAATCTCATGAAACATAGATGGTTGGGATCTGCCGTGTGTGCCCTTTGCAGGAATGGTGAAGACTCAGTTCGACACCTCTTCATCGATTGTATCACGACCAAGAGGGTTTTCTTCATCATTTGTGAGCAATTCTACGTTCCTCCCTTATTAAATTGCTCTATCAATTCTTTTTTAGAACTCTGTTTTAAGAAATTCTCAGCTCACTCTGATTTTAGCTATCTGACTCTTTTTATTTATTGGAGTGTATGGAAAATGAGAAACTGTTGTATTTTTTAAGACAAGAAGGTTTCTGTGTCTAGCATCATACACCAAGTGGAGTATCTCTTTCACTTGTACCTTGTCTCGAAGCTAAAGAAGAAGATAAAATGTATTGGAATCAAACCATGGATTTTTTATCCTTGTGGTTTCTTTGATGGGGCCGCTATGGGGAACATTGGTGGTGCTGGGTTTGTGCTGCTACTGAGTGACTCTCACACCCATGGCTTCTCTTTGGGTTGTGGCATGAGCACCAATACCAGGGCAGAACTTCTTGCTCTTTGGGCAATTCTTGTTGTTTCAAAGCATTTGGGGATCCCTCTCCTCACTATCTTTGGAGACTCCTTAGTCATTCTAAATTGGGAAAATAGGAATGTATCCTTGGATTCTCCTAGTTTGTACCACTGGTGCAAAGACATAAGGTCCCTTATGTATAATTTCTCTCGGTTGACAATCAAGCATATCTATCATGAGCATAATCAGCAGGCTGATTTTCTTTCAAAGAAGGCTTTGGTTTTAGATCCTGGATTTGGATTTTTCGCTGAGTATCTTGATGGCATGATCATTGATCATGGGAACTTTCAGCTTTTTTAAAGCATGGTGTCAGGACTCAATCCCTTCTTTTTTGGCACTTGAAACCTCATTTTCTTTTAGATGGACTGGATCGGGTTTTTTATGAAGAGACTATTAGCCTTCTCATCACTAGTACAAAATGAGGAATTAGCTACTAGGTAACTAAAAATTCTAGTCACCACAGGTTTTTAAAGTGATTTACTACTAAATCTGAGCAATTTTGATTTACCCAACTATAAACGACTAAAATTAACGACTAATTTAGTCACCAGTTAACAAATATGACTAGATAATAAGTGACAGAGTTAAAAATGACTAACATAAATGACTAATTTAGTCACCAGTTAACAAATATGACTAGATAATAAGTGACAGAGTTAAAAATGACTAACATAAATGACTAATTTAGTCACGGCATAAAAAATGACTAGCTAGAACAATATGAGTTAGTCATTTATGTTAGTCATTTTTAATTGTGTCCTGGAAAACTGCAAATTTGACAATGAAGTGTAAATCTTGTAAATTGTTCGCCTTATATTAGTAATATTTGTGCTATGCACATTGATCTTTAGAGATCCAACAAAGCAATTGCACAAATTTTCTCTTGACCATCTATATCCCTATTGCACCATTGAAGCAAACCTAGTTAAGTGCGTGCCAAAGGAAAATTAGCTTCCTACGTCAATTACGAATTAGGTAATAGAATGAGTACCATATCGATACCTAGCTAGAATCATTATAGCTAGTTGTTGATCCTTCGATAATGTAAGAGTCCCTGCAAGTCCCATATGTCTGAAGTGATTTTCTAACTTTAATATAACTTTTTTCATGATTTGTGACCATTGAACGTCTAGCTGCACCAGTCAATGCAGCTTCGCCAGGATGAGTTCCTTTAAAGTATCCCTGCTAGCAATAATGAAATTCACAACTACATTTTGTAGGAATGTATCCAAGTAGTCATTTCTATCATCATCCTCTTCTTTTTAAGCCTTGAAAACAAATGATCACCCAGTGACCCATGGGTATGTTTGAAGTAGATGATATTTTCCATGAACTAATCCTTACAATAAAAAATTTCTTCCAATAAAAATCAGTCAAGTCTTTTGGCCACAACAACATTTGCCACCTGCCTGTTACGTTACGTAGGAGCCAAGGGGCTCAGTTCAATATCCACCAATTTGTTATTTGTAATGTATTGTTGAAACCAAGGGGCCATCTATTTAGTCCTAGATTTGGAGCCCCATGATTCCTTAAGTAGTGGTGGTAAATTTGAGGTCGCCCGCTAGAATTTCGAGGGAAGAACAACCAAGGACTAGACCACACCTTTCAATAGCCTCCCAGAAGGCCAGTTGATCAACATAAATCCCACAATAGTCAATAATGTGTAGGGGTAGATCCAAAATCCTACAAAAACATTTCAATAAGATACCCCCACAAATATGAAATGGATTAAGTCTAATACGAGCAAGGTTCCAAGCAAAAATAAGGATTCATGAAATGCATGTAGCATCAACCAAAAAACAATCCCATGTGGGGAGAATAATCCAGAGAAAATCCCTTGCTTTCAAACCAAAGACCATCATTTCCTAAAATAATAGGACATCCAGACAAACCAAATGTAATAATCTCTTGAGGGCCGCAATCTTTAGGTTACCCCCCACCCCTCTAACATTTAAGGACAATATCATCATTAGGTAACAACCTTTATGGCTGAATCTACTCTAAAAGTTCCAAAAACGTCTAATAGTGCATCCTATGAATCCAAAATCTCATTAACAATTTCCTTGATTGTTGTCGACTCGTTTCCCCACATTGGCTAATTCGAGTGGACTTTCCTCCTTCTCTTGCCATTGTTCTTACTGATGGTTAAATTTAGATTATTGGAGACTAATGGGTACTCTAGGTTAGTATCCAACTTGTAGAAAACTAGGATAGGATCCTACAAGAAACTCCCCTAGGAAAATGGGAGGGAAGAATCAAATCATTGGAAGCCATGCCCACCACCACCACCACCACATAAAAAAATGTAAGTATGACCCTCGTCACCTTAAAAAGTGGTGTCAAATAAGCATGGGGTGACCTCGGGGAGTTGATATCTCTTATTCAAACCAATATAAATTACACTTTTTGTCCTTACCCACCAAGGATATGTCTTCCAACCCTATTTTTTTTATAAATAATTTTCAATCAAAATAAATATAAATAAGCATGGGTGACCTTGGGGAGTTGATATCGCTTATTCGAACTGATATAAATTACACTTTTTGTCCTTACCCACCAAGGATATGTCTTCCAACCCTATTTTTTTTATAAATAATTTTCAATCAAAATAAGTATAACATCTTGCGCACGAATGATACAATGAAATCGTAAGGCCATCTTGGCATCAAGTTCATTTTCCTTCCACAGGCTGCAAAGGCTAAGAAATTTGGTATTGTCCTTCACCTAAAGAGGAAAAATGGTAGAGGAACAACAAAATAGGGCACGAGAACGGAACCGTAAGGCCATCTTGGAATCAAGTTCATTTTCCTTCCACAGGTTGCAAAGGCTAAGAAATTTAGTATTGTCTTTCACGTGAAGAGGAAAAATGGCAGAGGAACAACAACAGCAGGGCACGAGTATGGAAAACAATGGCGAAGGGCCAACGATGCAGGGACCTTTTGTTGTAAGCTTCCCAAGGGCTCATCCCCAACTCCCACCTCTCAAATTAGAGGTCAAATATGCTCGAGAAAGAATGGAACTTCGCAATATGTCGTAGGTGGGTTCTTTATATTCTCATACAATAATAAAATGTTTTGTAATCATTTTCTACTTGCAAACAAAGTTTTATCAATGGTTGCTTGCAGAATGGTTAATTCAATTTTAATCAAGTGCTTATGTTCACTAGAATTGGTGGATAGGTATGATGATTTATAGTGTTATCGTTTAAGGTCTATTTTATTAAGAGAGTAAGGGAAATTTATATAAGTCATTCAACTATGTGTTTCAGAGGGTTAGTATTTGAATCATTTGGAACATTTCCCTAAATGCTTTTAGTGCTATCATTCTTATTGTAGAAATGGTTGGTGCTAAAATCTATGTCAAATTATGATATCTGTTTCTAGATTGCACCATGTAGAAATTAGAATACCCAATGTTTTCGAATGACCACTCCACCCATCTTCAGGGATGCTAACTTGAAAACTGCTTTTAGTGGCTTGTGTGGATTCATACATGTGCAATCACTGCTAACTCAGAATTATATAATACTTCATGTGAATGTGATACTCTTAGAACAAGTTAAGAGTTGTTTTATTCATTGTTGCATGTTTTTATAGTTTGCTCAAGTGTGTAGAGCTCTAGGATTTACAGTTGTTGGAAAGATGTGCAGAATTGAATATAAGTCTACTTTTATAAGTCAATGTCCGTAACTCTGTATTTATGAAAATACTAGCGAGTCTTTGGAACATACAAAAGTGAACCAATGATCTTATACTAGTCATGCCCCTCTTTTGAGTGACTTTGTTGCATCATTTTCGGGAGGGTAATTTGGAGAGTGACATGGGTCACTGGCTTGATGGGACTGTTATGAACAAAATCGTAAATGAATAAAATGTGGTGATTGAAAAATATTTAGAGTCTGGTGTGGACCTCTCTAATATCAATGTGAATGTGGGTGTCTAATAAGCATTGAGTTATGTTGGAGCACTGAACTTCACTAGTCCACTATTAAATAAATTTTCATTAAACAAAGACACCCAATCCAAACTATTCTCTTAAAGTCACTAAAGGTTAATTTAGATTATTAACAGAAACAGAAGATTCTAACCATGTCGTTTGAAAGCCTAAGTACAAAATAATAAAAAACAAGATTGACAACTCATAACCTTGATAGGAATTTTAAAAAGAACAAAATCCCAACCATCAACCAATTCAATTACTGGAATGGGGAACATGTGGAATCAAATTAACCAAATAAAAAGGGGATTACATGATAGAGCCCAAAGGAAGCTATGCAATCAATTGCTATCATGGGAAGCTCTGAGAAACATCCCCCAAGATTTCTTGGGCAGGAAGGCTAACTTTTAACTCTAATTTTCTCCAAGATCACACCTAATAAGATATTAAGTATAGATGAATGTTTTGGGTGTCGATACAATATTTTATCGATGTTTTATAGTAAATTGTTGATTTACCTGATATTGGAATACCTCATCGTGTTTGGAAAAAATACTTGACATAATAGGAAATCAATAACTGGTTTACGTTAATGAGAAATTGATAACGTTTATCACTGAACTAACTATGTTTAGTATTTTCTTTCCTTGTTGAATGAATATTTGTTATACAATGATATGTTATTTGTAAAGCACTCTACTTGTTTCACTTCTTATTATCTTACCCAATAGTTGGAAAGCGGTACAACCTACAAGGAATTATAGATTACTCCCCTGTGAATCCTCAAATTCATTAAAAAATATAAAGGTTTTGTCAATCAGAAGGGAAGGAAAACATTTACTCTCTATATTTTTGTTCAAACTTTCAATTCATGGTAAGAAGAAGTGTAAACTAAAACTTTATATGGCTATAAACTTAAATATCTCTCAAAACCACTCTGGGTATGCCAGAGGCCCAGATCTACAAATAGATAGGTAACTAAAAACTTTAATAGTGAGTAAAATAAGAATCTACTACACTCAAACCATTTGTTTTTCTTTATTGACTGTAAATAAAACTATACAATAGAAATCACTACAAACTCTTGTTTTGTATGTCCTATGACAGACTCTACCTACTTATATAGAGAAGTGGGACATGGTTTATATTTATAATGCACAAGATGTCAACCCTAGGTGCTTAGAATGGAGCTCTCAGCCTACATGCATGCATGCATTGGGTTCCTTAGAATCTGCACCTTAACTGGAGAAGTTCAAACCGTTCAAAGTGTCTGCCTTATGTCTTTGGGATCAAATCTCCCTTATAAAACTAGAAATACACTTAATTAAAGCACTTTTCCTAAAACTGGAAAAGAAAACTCAAAACAGAAAAGCAACTTCTAAATTTGAATGAACCTAATCTACTAATTCTGGACAACAACCTAAAATGTAAAAGACTGAGGTTGGGCATGCATGTGCCCTATAAATCCAATAATTTATCCACCATTATCTAATCATGGTTGCACCCTCACTGCTATGTTGAGTGTGCACCATAAATATTGGAAGGTTGTTGCAGAACCTTCTCATCACACTGGGCCACAATAGTGTCATGACTCATCACTGTTGTACCTCCTCCACTATCGTTATGACTGTACAGATATGTTGAAGTGTTACATGATGAAGGAGAAACATCTTCAAAACAACATGTAAAGAAATTTTTGGTTTCATGAACTATAATGACTTTGGGTCCAATTTTATTGTTGTCAATATTGTGTAAACAACTTCCTATTTATCAACACTTGACCTTTTAAACAAAATTTGGGCTAGTTTGTAGTGAAGTTGAATATAGGAAGATATCAGCTAGGGATTCTTTGTACTGTATCTCTATCAAGGTAATGTGGATTGGTTCACTTGCCATAGTAGATATAACCTCTAGTGTGATTATGTTTCTCATGATTCACGCCATAGTTGGGTAGAGCCTCTATTGATAACATGGTTGTTAGGATGCCCCTCACTTTTAAAATTTTGTTGTCCCCTGTGACTTTGGATTTCTATCATTTTACAATTTCCTCATTGAAATCGGAAACAATCCAAGTGTCTCATGTCTAGTCCATTAAGATTTTATATATCTGCATCTATAAATCAGAATAATTACTTTAGTGTTCTCTTGTAGGAAAATGTCTGCATCTTGGATAAAACCTTACTTTTAAGTTTTTTCTTTTAATTCCCATAATTCATTTAGTAGGTAGGGGTTGTTAATGTTATTCTAGCCTTGAGAATAAATGCTTGCAAATTTTTATATTTTGAGAATGTTTGGAAAAGATAACTCTAAGTAAGTGTTTATCACTATTGAGTTACATTTACCTTGTATGGTCTTTGACTATTGGATCTCTAAATTTTAAAAATCTCTAGAAATTCATTTAAATTTCTTAATGAGATGAAAGGTTTACTATATTCCCATATCTCTAGGTTCAATGAAAAGTGTTGAACCAAGGCCCATTCAAGAAGGAATAATTTGTCTTTTATATCATTAAATCAAAATGTATAGTCTAAGGTTATTGAAAGTTGAAACCAAGGTACTAGTTTACCTACCTTATTAGTTATAGTGTGCCTGCCTTGGAAAAGGTAGTACCTAGTGCAAGCTAGGAAAATAACTCATTCAACCTTTCAAATACTAGTATGCTAGATCAACTCAATAAAGTAAAAAAAATGAACTGTTCAAACACTATTTCAGCTGTAGTTGAATACTACAAGAGATTCACTTTGCAAATTTTGCATGCAGAAGGGAAGGGACCTTTTTCATTTCAAAGAAAAAAATGCATGTTTTATTCCAGTCAGAATGAAATGCACATGCTTAACGTGTTATTAGCACATGCTATATTCATGTCGTACTTGTGATAACAAGTCTCCAAGCTCAAACCAATCCAAAAACTGTATTTATTATCATCGGCTAACTGATCATCCGTAATTGTTTCACCTATTCTTCATTACTGAATTTCAGTTTTTATATGAAAAATAAATATTACAATATTATTGTATATTCAAATAAACATGACAGTACCATATTCTACCCCCAAAATTAGCAGTGTATTTGTAGTACATAAATGCAAAAAGGTAATATGTAGATATATTCAGATTGTTCCTCTTATCTCAAGAAGTTCCACAACCACTGAGTCCACCTATATAATAACCCATGCAGCCATATGTAAGCCTTCTTTTGAGAGTGATCCCACCAGTGAGTTCAATTCCCTATACACATGTTCAAATGTAATTTGTGTGCCTTGTGGAAGTTTGTGAAATCCCCTTCAACCAATCAGCTATTGCATGGATTGCAATATGATGAATACTTTTTTCATTATTATTCCACTTGATTACGAGAAAAGAATCCCCAAATATATGAACTTGCTGAATATTTTTAGCCAATGCTAATTTCATAATGATTGAGTCCCATAAATTCATCTATATTGTTTGTGTTGTCACCCAGATTGGCTTTGAAGTTTGAGCTTGATAAAATGGTCATTCAACAAATAGAGTACATTCCCTATGCCACTTTTCTCAGGATATTGGAAGGTGCCTTGAGCAAATCCGCATGGGAGGGTCTTATCAATCAATAGATTTCCATCTTGCCTTGGAGTCCTCACTTTGGTATGTGTCCTATAGAGTTTAAAGATAGCACGGCTCTATGAATAAACTTGAAATAATAAGGCATTTCTTTCTAGTCAAATACCCCAAAGGGTTAGGAGGGGTATAGAACTAAAATCTTTCAATTCTCACCTTTCAAACCATTGTCTCAAACAAGCTTCAATAGTATTACTTTTCCAAATTAAATTGATACCAATCCATTTACATAGATTTCTCCTGAGCTGCTGATAGTTTATGCATTGAGTAAATAAGTGAGAAACATGTTCCTCATCCTTCCTGCAAAGTATGCATATTTTTATTCCTTTTCTGAAGCAGATCCCTGGTGGCGACCCTATTTATCAATGTAAGCTAGAATAATAATTTAGTCTTCATTGGTACCTTCACATTCTGGATATTGTTCCACCGCCACACCACCTCCTATGCTTATCATCTCCATCATCGAACTATACAGAAGTTGGTCTGTGTACAGACTAAAAGCATAGTATTTTATTCTTTATGCATACCACTTCATTTGGTACACCCTTAATATGAATGTGTCCTCTCTTTAATTCTGCAAGAAAAGTATCCCAAGTGTCAGCATGTTCACCTTCTAGACCCAAAATCAAAGAACCATTCCATCCTTGTTTCTAGATATCTCTATTTATATGGTAAGCAATTTGGTCTAGCGTTAAGTATCCTCTAGTTTGTAGTCTCTGAATAAGTTCAGGGGGAAGAAAAATAATATTATTGCGTCCCATAATCGCATTGGCTCAAAGTCCAACTTTAGAGACATGATCCACTTTCTAGCCCAAAAATATTTTAATGATTAGGAACAACGCCATGAGTTCTTTCCTCTTGTTGGCTACCTCTATGATGCTCTTACGTGAACTTCTAATCCAATTTAATAATGATGCTGGAGTGATGTAATCTGAATAATAATTTGTTTCCAAATGCTATCCTTGGTTATCAGGCTCCCAGTGCTTTAGGCTGTTAAATCCTAACCAAAAGAGTGTATATTTTTAATCCCCACTCCCTTCCACTTTAGGCTTAGCTAATTTCCATTTTGCTAGAGGAAGACCCATTCTATCATTTATTCCTCTCCACATAAAGTCAAACCAACAATCCAAAACTTTTGAATCCTCTCCAACACTCCCTTGAGTATCTGTGCAAGGAATTCCAGTATACAGGTATAGACTTTAAGACAGATTTCTCAAGTACAAGTCTTCCCACTCCAGAGAGTCACTTATTGCACCAAAACTTTATCCTACTTTCAATATTCCCAAGAAGCCATCCCCAATTTCATTTTCCATACCAATTTGGTTTTAATATAAAACTTAGATATTTCATCCTCTCCTCCATCTCCAAATAATTGAAAGGAAACATAGCTTTCAAGTGTTGCTCTATTTCTTCATTAATACCATTAAAACTAACAATAGATATCAGAACATTCAAATCCATTGTTGTATATTTGCAATAAATATTAATGATTTCTTAACACTTTATGTCTTCAAACTCAGCACAATTGGAAAACAAAATGACATTGTCAACAAATAGTATATGTTTAAGTGGCTCATTACCTCCAACGTGAACGTGTTGTATGATTCTATAATTTCTAACAGCTATTATAGACCTGCTCAAACCCTCTGCTACCAAAAGAGATAAATACAGGGATAAAGGGTACTCTTCTCTCAGACCTCATGAGGGATTGAATAAAGTGGATTCAGCACCGTTAATGATAATTTAAAATGAGACTGATGTCACATAGATCATTGTCCATTTAATCATCGCCACATTCAATCCAATGTGAATCAAGACTAGTCTTATATAAATTCAACATCTGTCAAAATCTATTGATAGATATAATTTGACAACCATTGCAGACATTTTTTTAGCTCTGATAGAGTGTTATCCCTTTTGTGTAGTTCCAATAGCTTCTCATGTATTTATCTCCCCTTCAGAAATCAGAATGTTTCAGGAGAAATTACCTTGGATACAATCCTCTTAGGCCTTATTTCCAGCACTTTGAAGATTATCCTTGGATACTTCCTTGATCATATTCTGGTTATCTTCTTATGTTGCCATTTGTGGAAAAAATGTGGCCACTTTCACAATTTCAGCAACATTTTCTCCCTCGGGTTCCTCATAGGTTTCTTCAAAGTGTCTAACACCCAAAGCTGTGAGAAAATTAAAGCTTCTCACTAGACTCCTCATTCTCATTTTTCATATCCTTGATGGTTTTAACATTTTTCCTGAAATTAGAAAACTGATGGAAATATTTAGAGTTCTCCTCCCCCAGCTCCAACAACATTGCTAGGTTCTTCATTCTCCAATATGATTTGCATTAAACCCAGATTTTATTTTTCATTGATTCCAAATATTTGATCTTCAACAATACCTTTACAGAGCAAACACCTTGAACATTGTCCCAAAATACAGTGTTCAGTTCAGCCTCATTGTCCTTCAGAGACCTATGTTATTTCTATGTCTCTCCAGTGAAATCAATTGTTTTGCTTTTCACTATCTTTAGGGATTCTGTAAATTGACAACGAGCATCAATATAACCAGAATTGATGTCAATTTTTTTCTAGTTCCTCTTGACCAAAATTTGGAATTCTTCTTCATCTAACCATGCTAGATTAAACTCAAATGGACTACAGGTTTGTCATTTATGTGTTTAATCAAATAGGGTTATGATCGGAAAAACTTCCTCCCTCAGCCCAAGTCTGACATCCATCTACCTGCTGTAGAAGATCATCAGATACTAAGAATCGGTCTAAACCTTTGGATATCGAACCTCTCCCATCACTGTTGTCTCTCCAAATAGTTTTGATGGTGGTGGGATTGATATCAACACATACTGTAGCTTCCATCTAATGTTGAAAATAATCCGCCAACCTTTCAACTATTGCTGACTCTCCTTAGATCTTACTTCTACTGACAGTGAAGTGTAGATTCCCTCTTAAAGTTAGCCTTCTATCCTTTATTTCCTGCAAAGAAAATGATTTGTCCCATAAAAGTTTCTTCTCATTGTAAGGGTCAAACATATTCATCATGGTAATGGACATACCCAAACTTTTACTGGAGAATTTGTGCATAGACCTAAAATCAAAACAAACGAATTTGTCAATAGAATACTTGAATACCAACCCATGATTAATCACCCAGTAAGTCTCATAGAATCAATTGTGAAAAACTCCCATCCCTTCAAACAATTCATAAGACTATTTATGAAAACATTCCCATGCCCCATAGTGTCTTGTACAAGATGTTTGGTGTATCAACCTCTACCATCCTAGATAGAGCTAGTCTCTTGCTCTGGCTTCCCAGTCCCCTAGCATTCCAAGAGAGAATTATCATTTAATACCATATATATGGTATTTTTTAACTCTAAGAACCCTTGTACTTGTCCTTGGTTTACCTTGTTGTATCTTAATGATATCGCTCTCTTGGGCATGTTGCAAAAACTATTTTTTCCCTGCTGATATAGGACTAGTATCCTTGTGTGTCGGTCCATCCCCAATCCCCTTGAACAAGACCCAATACCTGTAGAAGTTGTCTTTTTAGGTCTCAGGTCATATCGACCTTTACCCTGAGCTCTAGTAATTTTCCCTACTTTATCTAGGAGTGTGATTCCTTCCCAATTGAATTAGATCCCATATAGGAATCATAACATGAATTGGGACAAATTACCTCACTTCCCCCTTTCTTTCACCTACTAGTTCAACTGATATTCACCTCTGCAACCTTATCCATTCTTTCCTTTATGTAACACCCTAGAAACCCCATCTCCCTCAGGAAGGGT
The DNA here is from genome assembly GCA_001517045.1 of Pseudotsuga menziesii. Taxonomy (NCBI): domain Eukaryota; kingdom Viridiplantae; phylum Streptophyta; class Pinopsida; order Pinales; family Pinaceae; genus Pseudotsuga; species Pseudotsuga menziesii. Next base: position 92,993 of record LPNX010849251.1, read on the forward strand.
GGGACACATATTCCTTTACATTGGTTTTGACTACTAAAATATTAGATTCACAAATAGTAGTTAATTTACAAGGATCATCGCAGCTAAGGAAGGCATTTTTTGTGTAGAGGATACCAATGTCTTATCTAGCTCGTCTAGGATTTGTGTGGTTTTAGAGTTTTGAACTTCTTTAGTGTTCCTTCCCAGAGCTTGTAGATTGTCACCCTTGACCCCAGTCACCTTAGGTTTCTTATCCTTTCCCCCTTCTCCTTGATTACCAACAGTTACTCGTTTTTTAACAACTCCATAAACCTAATTCCCCTGACCCTCAGTTAAACCAAATTTTGGGTTTTTCATGTTCTTGGTATTCTGTGAATTCATGGAAGTCTTTTTAACATAATATGTCTCTTCTTTCTTCTTCCAAATTTGACAAATTAATTCATTTGAATAGTATGCTTCTGTGTGACCATATAGATGACACCAATTGCATTGAAATGACACATTAACATAATACAACAATTGTATAAATAAAATATCTCCAAACTCAATCTCCAGACACTCCACAACAACATCCTTGATGTCAATTTCAGTTAGTAATTTTGCAACTAGTCTAAATAAATTAGATTTGTGACCTAGGTCAACCATTAGATTTCTCTTCCTCTTTCCAAAACTTGTCACATACTCAATGTATTTATATTGGTTCAATAGATTTGAAATATAAACCTAGCTCCAAAACCCCCCATTTGGTGGGAAATAAAATGCTTTTCCAAAGATCCATTTCAATTGAAATCTTAGGGAAATTCCAATACCCACCTTTTCAAATACAAGAATAATATTCATTGATGTAGCTATTGTAGCTCACACATTTTTTATTGTTTCCTGTCTCTTTTATTTAGGCCACCCTTTGAACTGGGGATATACGGAATACACCATCTGCAATTTTTCTATGGATGTTTGTAGCTAGATTGCTCTATTACAAATCATTTGTAAATTATTGCATGTTTATTTTTGTAATTGCATTTCATTTATGTTTTTTTTCTTAGGTTCATGTTGTAATGTTTAGTTATTGTATGGCATGTTGTTACTTGTTGGATCTCTCTTAGTGAAGCCCTTTGGATAGGGGCTATAGAGACAACATGCTTTGTTGTTCATATTCTTTGTTACAGATCATTTGTGACAGATCTGAAGGCAGAATTTTAGATGGGTAAACTATTTCATGTTGAAGAATTTGTGATTGGATTTCATTAATTTTCTTCTCTTGGGAAGGTAGCCATCAGAATATAAGTCTTATGAATTTTATGTTAGTATGGCTATGAGAAATTAATCTAGTTTATGTTCTCTGTATTATGTAAAATATAATACTCTATTTGGATTATTCATATAAATTTTCAGAGTTAAGAGCTCGGAAGAGTTAGAGCAAGAGGAATTGCAAAAGATCCCAAAATTCAAGGCTAGGCCACTTAATCAAAAGGCACCAATTAACAAGTTTGTTTTCTGTCCATACTCTGCAATTTTCTCTATCGAGTTTCTGAATGATCTTATGTTTATAAGAGATTCTTGGACTTGCATTTGAGGTGTCCACAATAATATTGACCTGCAGTTGATTTTGGTATCTTATTAGAACTTGTTTGTCCTTTTTATTTGCTTATAAACTTGACTAGTACTAGATCCATCATGGAAAAGGCTTTTGCATATATATATTATTGGTACTAGATCCATCATAGAAAGATATATCGGGGGCATGTAATTAACATTTTATAACTTTATTGTTGTCAATTAAAATAGATGTATATGCAATAAGAAATCTGCTAAGTTACGGAGCTAAAGTTCCGGACATATAATATTTATTCAGGGATGTGGAACATTCTACTATAAATCAGTTTTACCTATCCTACTTCATTCATCTTTTGTTGTTGTTAGTATGGTTTTATCCTTTCTCTTTCTTATCTTGGATGTTTCATTTCACATTTTCCATGGATACCATATAGTTTGTATATTATGCCCTATTTTCTTCTCTATTGAGAATTTCAGTAGCCTATTTTTCATTTGTATTCAGTGTTAGAAGGATAGGTTAAGTATGAATTTTGATGTAGTTGTTGTCATATCATCCTGTAGATCTTTATCGGCGTTGAGAAATGAATTCTGATGCAGTTGTTGTCCTTTCATCCTGTAGATATTTATCGGCATTGATTTTTCAATCTTTTTTGTATATTGGATCTGTATCAATAATTCTGGACAGCATCATCAAATTATGTTTACATCTTTGTCGCATTATTGAACAATACGAAGGCACCCCAAATACAACAGAGTTGGAGCAGATTACAGTGGTTAGTTCAATACTTTTTAAAAGTAGTATTAGCTTTTAATCTATAACTTCTAGTTGTTTAGAACTTCTTAAAGAAATTAAAGAAATTGTTTAGTCTTATGCATTCAACTTTGGCTTCAACAGCTTTAGAGCTATTCTTCACATAGAAAGTAGGCATCGAGGCAAATACTTGCATTAAATAATTGTGCATTCAACAAATCTTGTCTTGATTTCTTAACTACTTGTTGGTTGTAACTTTTTACACTTTAAATTTTATAAGTTGTTCTGGTTCCTTTTATGTTTACGGATTAAAGCTTTCACAGTTTTTATTGAGGTGCATTTTAAAATTTAACTTGCATTGCAGAGATATTTTCTAGTAATATCAATCTCAATTTATGCATTTGTTAGAATTTTTTTTTTCATTTACGAGTAATGATTTTTGACATCTAATATACAAGATAAGCTTGATATTTTCTTTGAGGTGGATAATAATATGGAAGGCACTAGACAGGTGGAATGGTCTTTCTTAATTTTCATACATAAACTTTCTGGAAAAGAACAGAAACTACATGGTATGATGGTACTGTCTCAAAAACACTCACCTCTTTGTGTTTGTGTATTGTTGCTTAAACCCATTGGGGACTATCAAACATATATGAGAAAGTTGCCGGCTCTCATTTTCTATCTATGTTGTATAAATTGAATCTTGATCAGGGTTTGTTCTAGAGGGTTTTATGAGGTTTTTGTTTTAAATTTATAGCATTTGTGGTTAGCTTAGATATGCCTTATGCCAATGAGCACTTTCAAAACATCTTAACATTTTATTGGTGCATTGATATGGACCCATCATATGTTGTATATCTCTGTGCATCTAAATTATCTCCATTTATATTTTATCTCTTTGCATGTAAAATGAGTGTCACATTGAAAGTGTAATTTGAAAGTAGCTGAGAGGTCCTTTATCGATCAAGGATCCCATTTCCCAGTACAAACATTATAATTGAAACAGTTTCTCAGTGTCCTTGAACAAGTTCAATGTCTGCAATTCTTCTATTTTTAATGTGTATGGTTTTCATTATAAAAGTGCTTTCAATCATTTCACCTTGCTTAGTTTGTTGCATAACATTTTACACAAAGCTTTAATGATCTGGAAAACCATACATGCATTCTATTCCATACATTTACTAACATCGTGATGATATGTTAGTTTTTCCATTAACATCATGATATTTGTCCCTGGATCACAAAAAGTGGCATCCATATACTTGAGAAGTGCTACTGCTAACTATACAGTCCCACATTTATAGCATTATGCAGTCTAGATTGCAGGTAGCTTCACATCTATTGATTGTTGTAGATTTCAATATAGTAATCTTAGTTGATCCTTATCAAAATTTTCACAACATCAAGTTCCCTCTTGTTCCTCAAACCTACAGATTTCCAGTGATTTCGATCATTTTTAAGTCAAGTTCAACCCATAATTTCTAGCATCCTTCTGATTTGACTGTCGATGATCTCCAGTTTTTTTATCAAAGGGGAATGTTGGCATTTCTCTCAACTAATACTGGGGATTCCAAAGCATGCCTCTCAACTACTACTGGGGGTTCCAAATCATCCCCTACAAGGCGGTGAATGGTGAGGGCAAATTGATTAAAAAATCTTTGAAAAGTGTGTGTGTACATTGCTTATTAATCTTTCTAAGACTAAAATCAAATTTATGTCCTATATACAGTTTATATCAGTTTATATCATGTCAGATGGTTATGCATGGATGTTTGGGTTCACCTATTTGAATTTCAAATTGTCTAATTATTTGTACTATAGCATATATTTATGTCAGATGGCGATGCATGGATGTTTGGTTTCACCTATTTGAATTTCAAATTCTGTATAATTGTTTGTACTATAGCATATATTTTTGACTAATTATGTTGCATTCCTTTAAAAGTACTATTTTTTTGTTATTATCTATATTTTTCTATATTCTTAAGGGTGGGGTGAGGATCCGCATTAGCCTAACTTTGTCGTTCAGTTTGCTACACTCTAAAATTTATGAGGTCTCTGCAGCCATCTTGACATATTTTTATGCCTTAACATTTAATTTTTGAGGCAACATTTGATTAAGCTTTTGCATTTTTAATTATTTTTGTTTGCAATAATGAAATTTTAGAATTAAACAATGACAACTGCGAATGCCTAAGACTAGTACTTTGAGACAATAGCGTAACATTATAATGTGTGTCACTACACTAAAATTTATAGAAATTTTATAGTTACAAGTTTACAAATTCAATACAAAAATTAAAATGTAACAAAAGGTTGACTGTGCTCTGTTCACTGTTGAAGGTTGTGGCCTATAGAATTTTTCTCTACTTTGGCCACTGTTGTAACATGTACCTTGTAGATTGTTGTTATTATGAAATGATACTAGTTATGAGTAGTACTAAAACCGTGGTTTGGTCTATGAGAAAAACCCTGATAAAAAATTAAAATTAAAACCATGATTTTTGGTCTAGGCATTGGTCTGAGACTAACGTTGTAGCCTATAGCCCTAAGTTGCTATTGTTGAAGTCTTTAAGCTTGTGACTTGTAGCTACTAGAGGCCATTGTCAAACCCTTCAAAGTTCATACTTGTAGCAAGTGTTGTCAAACCCTATGGGCCTATAGCCTTGACATTGGGTATGTGAAGAGAAGGAATGTAGTGTGATTCAACTTTGGGTCTATAACTTTGTGCGAGGAATGGATGGGAGAGTTTCTTTTGTGTGATGAACAATGTAATGCTTAGAGGAATGAATGGGTCTTTGAGAGGTGAGAGCTTAGAGAATGGAATGCTACATGGATGGAGGAAGAATGGAATGCAACAAGTCAGATCAGAATTAGGATTTAATAATGAATTTATTCAAATTCAAGTTCATCTTGAAGTTTACCTAAAATTTCAGCGAACTTCAACAAGTTTATCTGTAATTGCTTGAAGTTTGGCGAATTTTGAACTTGAACCTTGAAATTCACCAAACTTGGTGACTTTGTGTACAATACATACTTTTTATGTTTTTTCATTCTCATTCACAATGGCTTCAATTGTCAAAATACATTGTATGACATGGATTAAGATGCAGTCTATTTTATGGAACAAGAGATTGTATTAGATGCACATGTTTTAAGTAGTTGTTTTTTTAACATTAATACTACTAGTACCTTAGATGCTTAAGTCGAAGCTAGTCAGGTTGTTGCCAATTTGAGAAATGGGTAAAATATGGAAGTGTAACAAATTGATATTTATTTTTGTATGATTCTATTAGTTTAGCCAATTGTCATAAATGAATTACCACTTCTATCTATAATGAAACATCTAGGTGCCACAGTCAAGGGTGTAATTTGTCCAATCAGCCAACTTTCTCGCAAACATAGCTTATGCACAAGATGTTGGAATTTATGGCTTAGAACAGAAGTATACTAATCTGACTCAACGCACAAATCCCTTTTAAATCAATACAAACCAGAATATAGTCATAAGGGAATAGGTCTAGTTTTTATTAATCATAATATAATACATGTACAGAAACAGTATGTGCTTGAAATTTGAATGCTCCAGTCAGCTCTAAAGTCAACTTGCTATTACTAACAACTTTTAAATCATTGGCTAATATGATGTTAGTGGTTGCCATGCTATTTATTCCCTACACTGGCTGATTGTCCAACGTCCTCAAACTCTTCAGTTCCCTACACATTGATTCATCATGTAATTTTGTCTCTTCAGTTTCACATAGTGATTCAGATTTGCCCCTAATGATTCATCTTCCCTCATATAATCTTTGATATTCCTTTAGTGTGCTAACTGACATGCACACTTTCTATGCTTCTCGTGTGCATTTTCTATCATTCTTGTACTAATGCTATAATCCTCACTTTGCTTTGCTCTTCATGAGCTTTAACTTCTGCTCCTGAAATACCATGATTTTCTCTTGTCACGTCTGCACTTTAATTCTTGTTGTGCTTGGTTTCTGTCATGGACTTTGTTTGATCATGCTTTCCTCTCTTTTTTTCCTATGGTGCTATTTTTGATGTCACAGTTTCCTCTTGTGCTTTCTTGGTGTGTTCCCATACTTAATATTTTCATGGATGCTCCATCACTAGGCTACTAGTCTTTTTTCACAAAGATCATGTTAGTGGTCAAGGATAGCCTCTAGATATTTAAATGGTATGGACTGTGTCCCTGACTTTGATATACATTATTATCATTGAGTATTTGTTTCCTATTTTTCACCAAAAATCCTATATTGTTGCTCTATATTGATGAATTTGGAATTTGACATGTCTTAAGATTCCTGTAAAACATGTATCTAAAATTTACTGGTGTCTCCCACTGATAATGAAAAATGAAATCTAGGATATATCTTCATATTCCAGGGCTTGCAATAAGATTCATTTGGAATTGTAATTTGTTTTTCTTATGGCCTAATTTAGAAAGAGATATAATGGCAGGTTTTATTGGATCATGGTCTGGTTTTCCATAAAGGAGAATCAACGATTTACAGAAGACAATGATTTTGATTCAACAGAATTTTAATAGTTAGATTGGATCATAGTGATGAAGAATGGGAAGAGGTACTCATCACTAAATCTCTTTGGTAAGAGTATTTGTAGTATTTTTATTATCTTTAGTTACAGGGAAATTTGTACATAGCTCTTAGGGATTAGTTTATCATAAATACTACTTACTGGTAAGTTGTAATAGTAATAATTATGTAGTTTGTAGATTGATATCTATCATAAATTTGTGACTAAAAAAACGACTAAATTCGCATATATACGACTATTAGTAGCTAATTTCCCGTATCTTAGTCGTATTTAGCTTAGTCATTAATATGTTAACATCTAGTAGTTTATTTAGTCGTATTTTTGGTCATTAATGGTTCCAATCAATGACTAAATCAATGACTAACTCAGTGACTAAATCAATGACTAAATCATTAACTATCAATGACTAAAACAATGACTAAACCATTGACTATCAATGACTAAATCATTGTCTATCAATGACTAAATCAATGACTACTAAGTCAAGCTATTAATGACTAGTGAAAAACGACTAGCTATAAGATAGTGGAAATTTGCTACTATTAGTCACCGACTCAAAAATAGTCATTTATAGCCTAATTTTAGTCATTTTTTTAGTCATTAATTTCTCATTTTCTACTAGTGTAGGATTGGTTCCTACATGATCAAATGTAAGTGCAGAGCCATTTCGAGGTGATTGTAGGATTGGTTTTTACATGATCAAATGTAAGTGAAGAGCCATTTCGATGTGTAGGTAGGATTGGTTCCTCGCATGGTCGAATGTAAGTGCTGGGCCTTTCTGACATAGATGACTGGATTGGTTCCTCTCATTATCAGATGTGAGTGCTAGGATTTTCTGATAGGGTTGTGGGATGTGCTCCCACATGGTCATATGTGAGTGCTGGGTGTTCCTTTTTTATGTGATTGTACGATTGGTTCCTACATGATCAGATATAAGTGTTGGGTGGGCCATTCTGACTTAGGGTCAGATATAAGTGCTGGAAAAGGCCTACATGGAGGCTAGGCCTACAACTAGCATTAAAAAGGGTTGGCTCTATAGAAATTTCTATGATGAGAGAATCAAGAGATAGCACCTGTGATGATGATCTAGCAAAGATGTTCCAGAACCAGAGATTATCCAGATCCAGTGATGATCCAGATCCAGTGATGATGATCCAGATCCAGTGATGATGATCCAGATCCAGTGATGATGATCCAGATCCAGATTAAGATGACTTGAAGATGAATATGACTTGAAGATGATGAGGACTCGATGATGATCCAGATGATACAGAGAAGAAGACTTGTGTTGCTAAATTGTGTCAAGAGAATACCTTCCTCGTTAAGAGGGAGTGTTGATGTAATTGTAACTTTGGAATGTATTCACTTGTATATCTTATGTATTGTGCCCAGATGTTTATTCCGGTAAGTGTTTGTGATGTAATTGAGTCATTTCATGCCCCGATGTCTCGATCAAGAGTTTCTATAATGTAAACAAGTCATGTCTATTCATTGTGGGTAACCCTTCTATTGATCAAGGGTTAAAGTCCCTGCAGTTGCGTGCCCTAGGGTTATTAGACTCTCCTAGTGAAGTCGGCCCTAGTGAGTTATTGTCAAGTCGGGAATTAGTATAAATAGAGAGTGAGCCTCTCCATTTATTACAAACTCACTCACACTCAGTTGTAGCTCATAGCTGAGGGAGAAGAAGTTGTTGGGGCTAGAAAGAAAGAGACTACTACTGTCAGGAGATCATCTTACTGTTTTGGGGTTTTACTTTTGGTGTTGATTCTATCTCTAAGGAAGTTGCGGGTTTTCTCCATTTATGGTTTCCCCGAAGAAAAACACTATATTCATTGTCTCTTGTGTTTGACTGTTGTGCTTGTTATTCTCTCAGTTAAAGATCCTAATATAATGCTAGCTTAAATGTTAAAAATATAACACTACGTGATTGTTTCTATACTAATTGATACAAAGATGAAATGGCACATGAATGCATACTTTCTGGAGGTTGTAAGGCGGGATCGTTTCTAGAGGTTGTATGGTGGGATCTGGTTAGGTAGACTTAGGTAAATTAGGAACCTAAGGCAGAGTCAGATCAGGAAGGAATTTAAGCAGACTTAGGTAAGGTGGTAGATTCAGATGGCTAGTATTCATATGGTTGGTATTGATCTAGCTTATTTCCTTCAAGTCAAGAGTGAGTAGTCATAAGTGGTAGCGTAAGAACGTGGTAAAGACCAATGGCACCACCTATCTTTCTTTGTGGGTGCAGGGTAAATTAAAGTAAGTACACCTCTACCACCAAGGGAAAAGTAATATGCTGAGCAAGGAGATGATGAAAGGGCCCGAACATATAGCAAAGTGTATAATTTCTCCCAACACTTCTCCATCTGAGTAATGACACCAAATGTGTCAGTACAAAAGAGGAAATTATGGATATAATTTTCCCAAATAGTATATATGAAATGGCACATGAATGCATAATTTTTCCTCCATTTGGGTTCAATACCATAACTTCCCCAACTTCCCTAACCATCCCAGGCCTCATAACTCCTCTCCAACATGAGTATAAATAGAGGGGAGGGATAGACGATAAGGGAGGAGAATTAAAGAGAAAGGTTGTGTTGGAGGAATACATTAGAAGAAGGATCAAGTGAAATCAGCATCCTGGTCAGCAAGAGGATCTTCTCTCAGACAAGGTTGTAAGATTCCATGAAGCTTTTGAATAAAAGAATGTTTCTTTCCACATTTTTTGTACATGTCTTTATTGTTATTAATGATTAAATGCACTGTCTTATGTTTTCATATGCAATTGTAATCTTTTCATTATTTCTTATACAAAAATCTAGATTCTTGTGGAGAAATATATGCCTCTTTTATAGGTATGAAAGCTCATGAGCTTAAGAAGCATTGGAGGAAGAAAGGTCAAAGCTTGGATCAACCACCGGTAACAAGGTACATATCTATTTTCCCTATTTCTCTTATATGTTTTCCTGTAACTCTTCATGTATGCAAGTATAAAATACAATATGTTGGTGACCCTTTAGCCCCCATGTCATTAGGTAGAATCCATGTACAACAGCTATGATCAACTTGTTTGTACATATTGACTCTGTTCATTCGATGTCTACAAATCTTGTCATGCATGTGATCATACTATATAATCATCTTTTCTCTCTACTTTTAAATTAAAATTAGGGATAGAAAACATGTTATTTTTTCCTTCTTTCTGTTCTATGTTAAATTGGTTTCATGGAAGGAAAAGTATATTTTGTTGGAGGTCGAAATAGTGTCAATGATACAAATGAATCTATAGTGAAATATACATTCATCTATGATATTTGTAATGATAAATGGTTAAAAGGAAAATATTCACTTGAATATCACAGTGATACATGCACGGATTCCCTTAACAGAAAGGTATGCTGGCCAATCTCCATATTTAGAATATCAAATTCAAATGAAATGTATATATTCTTTGAGAATTTCATATTACTCTATAATTTTGTCATTTGGTAGATGTGTCATCATTTAAAATCCATTATAAGTCATTTTCAACAAAATTATCTAGTCAAAGAAATAGTAAACAAACTCAAACTCACCTAAAGCTGGTTTGACATCCACCTTAGATGTAGAATCCAGAGCTTTGTAATTTTCCAATTTTCAGGTGCAAATTAAGGTTTGTCTGTCATAGTTTTCATATTTCATGCACCCAATGCATCATCTAAATCTTAAAACTTTGAACACTTCAAGGTTTCTAACCTGCAAAGTTGTAGAATGCATATCCTAAGTCCGCGCAAATCATCAGGCATCAATTATAGATATGCAACCTGGAGATTGTAATTTCCAATTTCAAGGTGTAAATCAAATCAGGGTAACTTCCAATCTCAAGGTGTAAATAAAATCAGGTTTGGATGAGTTTGTGTTAACTCTCATATTCAGTGCATCCAATGCATCATCTAAACCTTGTCACTTTGAGGTTGCTAAATTGTATAGTTGCATAATGCATAACTTGAGTTCACACAAATCACCAGGTATCAATTATAGATATGTAACCTAGAGCTTGGCACATTACAATTTTGAAGTGAAAATCAACCATGTGGTTGTATGGGTCTATGCTAATGTCCATATTAAACGCATCCAATGAATCATCTAAACCCCAACTCTTTGAGGTTGACAAGATGTAAAACTACATAATGCATATGTTGAGTAATTGTCTAACTATGACTTCATTCACTATTATGTTAACATGGTTACCATGTTTCTATGTATTCTTAATAAGTTTACATGGTTGGAGGCTATGGGGAAAATTACTCTTACATGAACACAACATCAAAATTGCATTCCAAATTTTCAACATCAACTCACTCATTTATAATTGCTTACTGCATTCACATGATTTCATTTGCAATTACATGTGTGTTTCCTTTTAATTGAATACTTCATCTTATCTTGTTGCACATTAGTTTAAAAAATTCCTCCTTGGACTTAAAGGTGGATACTACCTCCTTTTCAAATATTTTGAATAAACTATTGCTTTCCTTTTAGGACAACTAAGGGATGGCTGACAAAAAGTTATGAAATTATAACTTCCCTTAAACAATAGAATAACATAGTGATAACTTATGGATCCAAGAAGTTGATATAAATCACTCTCTCTGGTCTAGTTTACCCTTGCCTACCGTCTATCTGGTTTATACTGTGCCCCTAATCAGGCATACAACTTAATGTATTGGAATTACTAGTATGATTCCCTTGATTGTGCTCTACTATATTGGTAACCCATGGGGACTTTTCCCATATTATATTAATTAAATATATTTAATCTTCTTTTCATATATTTTTACAAGATCATGTCACCTCCCCTTGACAACCCTCCTTAACATATCTCAGTAAACAAATTCATTCTTGAAGTAAAAAATGCAAGATATGGATATGTCTGCAACCATATTAAAATATTTCGTATGTGTTTAGAAGCAATGTGATTTTACAAAAGTTAGCTTAATTTGTCGTTACGAGTAGTATTTTTTCTTAATTCATATTATTTTTAAATGCAATTGATTTGAAGAGCCTCTCTCAATTTTTATTTTAAAAATGGACACATTAACCATTAATTTACGTAGTTTTGATGATTACATGTTTAATGGAAGCGATATGTGGAGTATTGGAGTTATTAAGAGATTGACATGCCAATTTTAGGACTTGATCCTATGTTGGGAAGATAAAAATCCTTTCAACTACCCATCTAGACCCAATTGACAGACCCTTGTGAATATATTCTAGTAAACAATATTTTTAACATTAATTTTGACTATTTAATTAGATGCAGGGGATAAAACAAATAGGTTGATACGACATGATGTTAAGAACCTTATTTTCCAAAATTATCTAATTCATTTGGAAACTTGGAAGCATTACAACTTGATTGAATGCAATAAAAAATGCATCATAGAGACTTTCAACTTATGACTCGAAATATTCAAGCCATGCCCTCCACTTAAAACTTGGGCTTGAAATACTCTGGAGGTAGTTGATTGCATGCAGCCCTAAATTATCACATGATAGCACCTTTTACATTATTTAGTGTGAGCTATTATGTCTATATCAGTAAATGTGGAATCAAATCAAGTAAGGAAATATGTATATTTGAATCATTTACGAGCGGCTTGGTGCCATCTAGAATCTATTCTTAAACAATTTTTGGAATTTTCTTTTAACTTTAAAGGTTGTTTTCTTTGTTATATTTTGTTAGTTTTTCAACATTTAAGCTAGCATTATGTTAAGATCTTTTCACTGAGAGAATAACAAGCACAACAATCACATAAGCACATCACAAGAGACAAGAGACACAAAGATTTTAGGAGGGGAAACCATAAATGGAGAAAACCCCTCAACTTCCTCTAAGATAGTATCACCACAAGATGTGATCCCAAAACAGTAAGATGACCTCCCAACACAACAGTAGCCTTCTGTCTTCTGTCAAGCCAAAGTATTTCCTTTTCCAAAAGTGCGCCACACTTGAGAGAGCAAGTGATGTAATTCACAAGTGATAAATAGAGAGACACACACTCTCTATTTATATTAGTCCGTTCACTTAAGTTGCCATTTCACACGTAGGATCAACCCTAATAATTACTACTCAAGCCTACACCTTAATTAGTGTATAATAACTCAAGTGCCCCGACACTGTGGGGACTTACCTAATGACTTGATATGACTTGATTACATCATTAACTCTCCCGATCGGAACATCGGAGCATGACCACATGACTCAAATACATAATAGAAACATCCTGGAATGAACATCGGGTTACAATATACAAAATACATAGAAGAATACATTCCGAAGTTACATATACATCAACACTCCCTCTTAACTAGGAAGGTATTCTTTCGACACNTGTGCCGGGTGGGTACTCGTTGGATGCAAAATTTAATTCTGCATCCAACGAACTCTCCCGATCGAAATTTGAGTAAAAACACAAGGAGATATGTCAAAAATACAAACAAAAAAAATAGTTTTTTTATGATACCTATCCCCAAATTTATATTAAAAAAGTG